>JAYMGU010000045.1:159307-184500 GCA_036178185.1 Liparis tanakae
ATTACGGCCTCAAAGCAGCAACATCTTGTTTTTATGCTCTTAAACTGGACAACTGGAAGACTTTCTGGGGAAAACCTGATCTGATGAGGAGGGACGGCGTCCATCCCACGTTGGAAGGAGCGCGTCTCATTTCTGCGAATATGACCACGTTGATCACCGGACCTAATCCATGACAATCCGGGGTTCAGATCAGGAACCGGGAGCAGAGTTGTAGTTTAACACCCTTCTCTGCTCTTCTTGTCAAGCAGTTACCCATCCATTACTCTAGAATAGAGACTGTGAAGACTGTGTCTGTCCCACGGCCACTTAAATTAAATAAATCTAAAGTAAACACAAGAGGAGTCGTACACAATAACCTTATCCAAGTTAACACCATTATTTCAGCAGTGCAACAAAACAGGACTATTAAATGTGGTCTCCTAAATATTAGATCTCTGTCATCTAAAGCTGTGTTACTAAATGATTTAATAACAGATAATCACATTGATTTATGTTGTCTAACTGAAACCTGGCTGCGCCATGAAGCATATGTCTGCCTAAATGAGTCGACTCCTCCAAGTCATGTTAATACTCACATTCCTCGAGACACCGTCGAGGAGGTGGAGTAGCAGCCATCTTTGACTCGAGCCTTTTAATAAATCCTAAACCTAAATTAAATTACGACTCATTTGAAAGCCTTGTTCTTAGTCTTTCACATCCAACCTGGAAAACATTACAGCCAATTCTATTTGTGATTCTGTACCGGCCACCCGGTCCATATTCAGAGTTTATATCAGAATTTTCAGAATTTATATCAAGTTTGGTTCTTAAAACTGATAAAGTTATTATTGTAGGAGATTTTAATATTCATGTGGATGTTGATAATGATTGCCTAGGTACTGCATTCATCTCATTGTTGGACTCGATCGGCTTTCGCCAGAGAGTACAGAAACCCACTCACAGCTTTGGCCACATGCTTGATCTTGTTCTTACATATGGCGTTGACATTGAGCATTTGAAGGTCTTCCCACAGAATCCTCTTCTGTCAGACCACAGCCTTATAACTTTTGAGTTTATACTACCGAGTGTACACCGCTAGTCAAAAGTTTCTACACCAGATGTCTAACTGACAGTGCTGTAGCTAAATTTAAAGAAGCGATTCATTCTGCACTTGATTCAATACCATGTCTCAATATAACAGAGGACTCCTGGTCTAACTTTAGTCCGTCCCAGATTGATCATCTTGTTGATAGTGCCACAGGCTCACTGAGAATGACACTGGACTCGATAGCCCCTCTGAAGAAGAAGACAGTGAGGAAGAGAAGGTTTGCTCCCTGGTATAACCCTCAGACCCGCACATTAAAGCAAACGTCACGAAAGCTTGAAAGCATTTATGTTCAACTAATCGGGAAGAATCCCGCTTAGTTTGGCGAGATAGTCTTAAAACTTATAAGAAGGCCCTCCGCAATGCCAGAGCAGAATATTACTCATCAGTAATAGAGAAGAATAAGAACAACCCTAGGTTTCTCTTTAGCACTGTAGCCAGGCTGACAGAGAGTCACAGCTCTGTGGAGCCCAGTATTCCTATAGACCTCAGTAGTAATGACTTTATGAACTTCTTCAATGAGAAGATTTTAACTATTAGGGACAAGATTAATAATCTCTTGCCCTTAACCAGTGCCAATCTGTCCTCAAGTGGAATGGTTTTGGAAACCCTGTATGTCCTGGTATATATTTAGATGGCTTTTCTCCCATCAACCGTGACCAATTATCTTTAATGGTTTCTACTTTTAACACGTCTACCTGTCTCTTGGACCCTATCCCGACTAGGCTGCTTAAAGACGTTTTGCCTTTTAATTGGCAGCTCTCTTTTGCATATTATTAATGTGTCTTTGTTAACAGGCCACGTACCACATTCCTTCAAAGTAGCTGTAATTAAACCTCTCCTGAAGAAGCCCACTCTGGATCCAGAGGTTTTGGCTAACTACAGACCGATCTCTAACCTCCCCTTCCTCTCTAAGATCCTTGAGAAAGTGGTCGCAAATCAGTTGTGTGACTTTCTACATCAGAATAGTTTATTTGAAGAGTTTCAGTCAGGATTTAGAAAACACCACAGCACAGAGACAGCACTGGTGAAGATTACGAATGACCTCTTAATGGCAGCAGATAAAGGACTTCTCTCTGTACTGGTCTTGTTAGACCTTAGTGCTGCATTCGACACCATTGACCATAACATCCTATTACAGAGACTGGAGCAGTCGATTGGTATTTCAGGCACCGCCCTAAGTTGGTTTAAATCCTATTTATCAGATCGATCTCAGTTTGTATTTGTAAACGATGAAGCCTCAATGACCACCAACGTTAGTCATGGAGTTCCACAAGTTTCTGTGCTTGGACCAATTCTATTTACCTTATACATGCTTCCTTTGGGCAATATTATCAGGAAACGCTCTATAAACTTTCATTGTTATGCAGATGATACTCAACTATATCTATCGATAAAACCAGAGGAGACTAACCAACTCACTAAAATTCAAGCATGTCTTAGTGACATAAAACATGGATGACCGGCAACTTCTTGATGTTAAACCCAGACAAAACCGAAGTAATTCTACTCGGCCCTGAGCACCTCAGAGATCAATTATCTGGTGATGTGATTTCTGTAGATGGCATTACTCTAGCATCCAACACCACTGTAAAGAATCTCGGCGTTATCTTTGATCGGGACTTGTCCTTTAACTCCCACATAAAGCAAATCTCAAGGACTGCATTCTTCCATCTACGTAATATTTCAAAAATCAGGCACATCTTGTCTCAAAAGATGCAGAGAAATTGGTTCACGCGTTCGTTACTTTGAGACTGGATTACTGCAACTCCTTATTATCAGGCTGCACTAATAAATCTCTTAGGTCCCTCCAGTTGATCCAGAATGCTGCAGCTCGTATTCTCACTAAAACTAAGAAAAGAGATCACATTACTCCTGCACTAGCTGCTCTGCACTGGCTCCTGTAAAATCAAGAATCACTTTTAAAATTCTTCTCTTAACTTACAAAGCCTTAATTGGTGATGCACCATCATATCTTAAAGAGCTTAGTAGTGATCGCCCCACCAGAGAGCTGCGCTCACTAAATGCGGGGCTACTTGTAGTTCCGAGAGTCTTAAAATGTAAAATGGGAGCCAGAGCCTTTAGTTATCAAGCTCCTCTTTTATGGAACCAGCTTCCACCTTCAGTCCGGGAGGCAGACACAGTCACCACATTCAAGAGTAGACTGAAGACTTTCCTCTTTGACAGAGCTTATAGTCAGGGCTGAATCAGGTTTGCCCTGGTCCAGCCCCTGGATATGCTGGTATTGGCTTAAAGCTGCTGGGAATGTTTAGGATGCACTGAGCACCTCTCTCCTCTTTTCTTTCTCCTATGGATGAATCTTCATCTCTCCATCACACATGACTAACTCTGCTTTCTCCCCGGAGTCCTTCTGACTTCACGTCTCATGGGGTCATCGGACCCTATGAGACGGCATAGATTCCATCTGCTGATGGACCTTCGATGGTTGGATCGTGAGTTCCTGTCGCCAGCTGTGCCACTGCCCTGCTGGGACTCCGCCCACTCCTCCACTTGGGAGGTCTCCAAACTCTCCATCGTGGAATATGCCTAAATATGAACTATTGATAAACTCTGTCAGATTCCTTGAATGTATTTTAACTCTAAATATGTCCTTCTGTACACATTACATCTATTGCATCTGTCCATCCTGGAGAGGGATCCTCCTCTGTTGCTCTCCTGAAGGTTTCTTCCCTTTTTTTCCCCCTGAAGGGTTATTTGGGAGTTTTTCCTGGTCCGATGTGAGGTTTTGGGTCAGGGATGTCTATGTGTACAGATTGTAAAGCACTCTGAGACAAATTTGTAATTTGTGAAACTGGGCTATACAAATAAACTGAATTGAACTGAATTGAATTAAACTGATTTTCAGCCCGCAGAGAGACCAAAAGTGTATTTTACTAAACAAAACCTTTTTTTCAGTATTTTCTACCAAAGAAAGTGTCTTAGGACACAAGTCTTACAAGTTTGATGACATTTTCATGAATACCTGATGCTTTCATCACTTTACTGGCTCAAAGCAGCAACATCTTGTTTTTATGCTCTTAAACTGATTTTCAGCCCGCAGAGAGACCAAAAGTGCAACTTACTAAACAAAACCTTGTTTCTGGGTATTCAACCTAAGAAAGTGTCTTAGGACACACTTCTTACAAGTTTGATGACATTTTCATGAATACCTGATGCTTTCATCACATTACGGCCTCAAAGCAGCAACATCTTGTTTTTATGCTCTTAAACTGATTTTCAGCCCGCAGAGAGACCAAAAGTGTATTTTACTAAACAAAACCTTTTTTTCAGTATTTTCTACCAAAGAAAGTGTCTTAGGACACAAGTCTTACAAGTTTGATGACATTTTCATGAATACCTGATGCTTTCATCACTTTACTGGCTCAAAGCAGCAACATCTTGTTTTTATGCTCTTAAACTGATTTTCAGCCCGCAGAGAGACCAAAAGTGCAACTTACTAAACAAAACCTTTTTTCTGGGTATTCAACCAAAGAAAGTGTCTTAGGAAACACTTCTTACAAGTTTGATGACATTGTCATGAATACCTGATGCTTTCATCACTTTACTGCCTCAAAGCAGCAACATCTTGTTTTTATGCTCTTAAACTGATTTTTAGCCCGCAGACAGACCAAAAGAGGAATTTACTAAACAAAACCTTTTTTCTGGGTATTCAACCAAAGAAAGTGTCTTAGGAAACACTTCTTACAAGTTTGATGACATTGTCATGAATACCTGATGCTTTCATCACTTTACTGCCTCAAAGCAGCAACATCTTGTTTTTATGCTCTTAAACTGATTTTCAGCCCGCAGAGAGACCAAAAGTGGATTTTACTAAAAAAAAACTTTTTTCTTGGTATTCAACCAAAGAAAGTGTCTTAGGACACCATTCTTACATTCTTACAAGTTTAATGACATTTGCATGAATACCTGATGCTTTCATCACTTTACTGCCTCAAAGCAGCAACATCTTGTTTTAATGCATTTTAATCTGATTTTCAGCACGCAGAAAGACCAAAAGAGGATTTTCCTAAACAAAACCTTTTTTCTGGGTTTTCAACCAAAGAAAGTGTCTTCGGACACAATTCTTACACGTTTGATGAAATTTGCATGAATACCTGATGCTCTCATCACTTTACTGCCTCAAAGAAGCAGCATCTTGTTTGTATGCTCTTAAACTGAGTTTCAGCCCGCAGAGAGTCCAAAAGTGGATTTACCTAAACAAAACCTCTTTTCTGGGGTTTAAATCAAAGAAAGTGTGTTAGGACACCATTCTTACGAGTTTGATGACATTTCCATGAATACCTGATGCTTTTATCACTTTACTGCCTCGAAGCAGCAACATCTTGTTTTTATGCTCTTAAACTGAGTTTCAGCCCGCGAGAGAGTCCAAAAGTGGATTAACCTAAAAAAACCTCTTTTGTGGGGTTTCAACCAAAGAAAGTGTCTTAGGACACACTTCTTACAAGTTTGATGACATTTTCATCATGAATACCTGATGCTTTCATCACTTTACTGCCTCAAAGCAGCAACATCTTGTTTTTATGCTCTTAAACTGATTTTCAACCCGCAGAGAGACCAACAGTGCAACTTACTAAACAAAACCTTTTTTCTGGGTATTCAACCAAAGAAAGTGTCTTAGGACACACTTCTTACAAGTTTGATGACATTTTCATCATGAATACCTGATGCTTTCATCACTGTACTGCCTCAAAGCAGCAACATCTTGTTTTTATGCTCTTAAACTGATTTTCAGCCCGCAGAGAGACCAAAAGTGTATTTTACTTTAATGCATTTTAATCTGATTTTCAGCACGCAGAAAGACCAAAAGAGGATTTTCCTAAACAAAACCTTTTTTCTGGGTTTTCAACCAAAGAAAGTGTCTTAGGACACCATTCTTACATTCTTACAAGTTTGATGACATTTGCATGAATACCTGATGCTTTCATCACTTTACTGCCTCAAAGCAGCAACATCTTGTTTTTATGCATTTTAAACTGATTCTCAGCCCGCAGAGAGACCAAAAGTGCAACTTACTAAACAAAACCTTTTTTCTGGGTATTCAACCAAAGAAAGTGTCTTAGGACACACTTCTTACAAGTTTGATGACATTTTCATGAATATCTGATGCTTTCATCACTTTACTGCCTCAAAGCAGCAGCATCTTGTTTGTATGCTCTTAAACTGATTTTCAACCCGCAGAGAGACCAACAGTGCAACTTACTAAACAAAACCTTTTTTCTGGGTATTCAACCAAAGAAAGTGTCTTAGGACACACTTCTTACAAGTTTGATGACATTTTCATGAATATCTGATGCTTTCATCACTTTACTGCCTCAAAGCAGCAACATCTTGTTTTTATGCTCTTAAACTGATTTTCAGCCCGCAGAAAGACCAAAAGAGGATTTTCCTAAACAAAACCTTTTTTCTGGGTTTTCAACCAAAGAAAGTGTCTTAGGACACCATTCTTACATTCTTACAAGTTTGATGACATTTGCATGAATACCTGATGCTTTCATCACTTTACTGCCTCAAAGCAGCAACATCTTGTTTTAATGCATTTTAATCTGATTTTCAGCACGCAGAAAGACCAAAAGAGGATTTTCCTAAACAAAACCTTTTTTCTGGGTTTTCAACCAAAGAAAGTGTCTTCGGACACAATTCTTACACGTTTGATGACATTTGCATGAATACCTGATGCTCTCATCACTTTACTGCCTCAAAGCAGCAGCATCTTGTTTTTATGCTCTTAAACTGATTTTCAACCCGCAGAGAGACCAACAGTGCAACTTACTAAACAAAACCTTTTTTCTGGGTATTCAACCAAAGAAAGTGTCTTAGGACACACTTCTTACAAGTTTGATGACATTTTCATGAATATCTGATGCTTTCATCACTTTACTGCCTCAAAGCAGCAACATCTTGTTTTTATGCTCTTAAACTGATTTTCAGCCCGCAGAAAGACCAAAAGAGGATTGTCCTAAACAAAACCTTTTTTCTGGGTTTTCAACCAAAGAAAGTGTCTTAGGACACCATTCTTACATTCTTACAAGTTTGATGACATTTGCATGAATACCTGATGCTTTCATCACTTTACTGCCTCAAAGCAGCAACATCTTGTTTTAATGCATTTTAAACTGATTTTCAGCCCGCAGAAAGACCAAAAGAGGATTTTCCTAAACAAAACCTTTTTTCTGGGTTTTCAACCAAAGAAAGTGTCTTAGGACACAATTCTTACACGTTTGATGACATTTGCATGAATACCTGATGCTCTCATCACTTTACTGCCTCAAAGAAGCAGCATCTTGTTTTCATGCTCTTAAACTGATTTTCAGCCCGCGAGAGAGTCCAAAAGTGGATTAACCTAAAAAAACCTCATTTGTGGGGTTTCAACCAAAGAAAGTGTCTTAGGATACAATTCTTACAAGTTTGATGACATTTGCATGAATATCTGATGCTCTCATCACTTTACTGCCTCAAAGCAGCAGCATCTTGTTTTTATGCTCTTAAACTGATTTTCAGCCCGCAGATAGACCAAACCTGGATTTTCCTAAACAAAACCTTTTTTCTGGGTTTTCAACCAAAGAAAGTGTCTTAGGACACACTTCTTACAAGCTTGATGACATTTTCATCATGAATACCTGATGCTTTCATCACTTTACTGCCTCAAAGCAGCAACATCTTGTTTGTATGCTCTTAAACTGATTTTCAGCCCGCAGAACAACCCTGTATCACAAAAATTACGTTCCCCCGGACCTAAAATGCATTTTGCGGTTTCGTTCAACTGAAACGTATTTCTCTCCAAATTACGTTTGATTTGAACGTAAATTTTGTTTGATTTGAACGTATTTCTCTCCATATTACGTTTGTATTGGACGTATTTTTGTCGATCGTTGTCTCGCTTGCTGTTGTTAATTTGAAAAAGCGTCCTCTTATTTATGATTATTTTATATGTTGTAACGCCTGCGTATTATGACAGGAATAGGCTTATTTACTTCTCATAAAACAAAATCGCAGGTATCCTGTAAAAAGGCGAAACGTCGGGGAAATAATGTAGGAGTTGTGAATAAAACATGATTTATATTGTGATTTAAAAAAATATATTGGAGCTATTAACATGTTTTTCGGTTCATCCGTATTTGGGAAGGCGCAGTCTCTCTGCAATGGTAAAATATACCCGAAATATGTTAACCTCTATCAATAACATCAGGCGAAAAATCACCCGATTGACGTGCCTGTTGAAAAAAACAGAATAGGCAGGGATCGGATCAGGGAGACACGCCTACCTTCGGGACGTCAGTGAGCAGCCGTTAAACTAGGGTCACGCGTGACATAGAAGCAATGCAAATTACTTGATCTCAATCTTGTGGGTGAAAATTACCCGAAGTTATTGTTCTAGGGTTTTAAGAAATCATGTATTGGAAAAGGTCTCGTGGCTTGATAGCTAATAAACGTGTTACCTCCACACTTATTTTTAATGAATGGGTTAATTGAATTATCGTATTTAAGACAGCGTTCTGCGTCTGCTATTGATGTGTCATCGGAATTGTCCGTGTTTTTTTCTCACCTAAACTGATTATAACAACGTTCCTTCAGTGGGGATTCCCAAATGACCTCATATGTCATAAGGTCGAAGGTCACACGAGTGACGCACGTAGCGATGAGGCTGTTCCGACGCGCGTCTACGTGTTTACGTTAGCCTGCTGCATGTCGGTTAGTGGGAACCCTTTTGCAGCTTTTGACCTGCTAACCATCAGATGCACCATCGGTCACAATTTGTTATGCATGGATCACGACACGATCGCCCTTTACGAATATATTTATTTACTTGTTTAATTGGGGATAGAATAGCTTGAGGGACAGGAAATGCGTCACTTCTCCCTCGTTTTCTTCTTCGTCGCTTTCACGTAAAGGAACACAAAGCTCCACTTCATGAACCAGACAGAACAGCGCCTCCATGTGTGTCTGCATCTGAACTACACCTTCATTCTTCAGTGCAGGTTGTTACTCAGTTTTTTGCTGACATCTTTAAATCCACCAGTATTCAATTTCAACAACTTTAGAACAATTTAGGAAACACTTTCCAATAGGAGGTGTAATGCTTAAATGCATTATTTACCCACTGCTTAAACAACAGCATTGTGTCAAATATGTGTAATCAGAAATTCAAATGAATAGAATAAAGTTAATTCTAAACACAGATTAACTTTAATTTAATGTGCTTAAGTGGTGCGGGTAGGTGCCACTTCATCATCTTCCTCTTCATAAACAGATTCAGAAATAATAAAATACACAATTCATGAATAGGTCCAATATACCTTTATATTGCATGACAATAACTGAAGAATGTGCATGAAAGGGGCATGTCGCAGCTTAATCAATTTCATTATCATCTGAAGAAGATGACGCATCAAGGGTCAGAGGGTCCCCATCCCAGACCTCCTCCTCTTCCTCATCCTCCTCCTCTTCCTGTAGGGCAGTGGCGTCCATCAAAACAACCCTGCATGTAAAAGCATTACTTATTGTCATGGTTTGCATTCAGAGTCTTAGTCTTTATGGGCTGAAAGCATTGTAATATATGACAAATCTAACTTGCAGGTAGTATACAATTGTGATTGTTCATATATCACAATGCTGTAACAGTAAGGAATGCTGGGGTAAACATACAGTGATGTGCGCATATATATAGTGTGGAGGGAATAAATCATATCTTGTAGAGGGACATCTCTAATCCGTTAATACAAATGTCTATACACATTTTAAATGGATTATCAGGGAAATGGAGATTATGGACAAATATAGGATATTTTAAGGTATTAATGTGGCATTGCTATATGCCATATCTTTAATGTTTGCATGGAAAGAAAATACCTTTCACCAATTGCACTTATTTCTACTCAAAACAGCAACATCTGAAGCAAGTGTATTTCTCAAAAAAAGTCTGTATATAGTATACTAACCTGTATGTGCTGAAGACCTCCTCCTTGTGTTTCTCCATCTCGTGGAGTTTTTTTTTCAATAAATCCTTTAGCCCTTCATATGCCTCCAAGGACATGTTAAAAGGACAGCCTAAAAAGGAGAAATGAGCAATGTTACATTGACAAGAACAATAACAAAGTTACCGGCTCATGCAAGCAAACATTGTTCTATACATTTGTGATCATTAAATAACTTATCATTCAAATAAATCATGATCAAATACATAAACTCTTGTCAAATAAGGATCAAGGTCCTTTATACTTCAGTTAAATACATACTCTGTGTTTGCAGGTTCTCCTCTATCTGCAGGATCTCTCTTTGGAAACTTTTCAAAGATCCTGACAGGTAACGGCAGTGGTTTCTCATCTCTTTGATGAGAATCCCATCTTCTTCACGAAGTCGAGACAGCAGCATTTCTTGGTCAAAGACCCGCTTCTTTGTCTCAAGGGGGACGCTGGATGCTGTAACCAAGTGATAATCTTAGTTGTCTCAAACAGTAATGAAAACAAACTTCAATAAATGTTAATAACTGAACACTGAAAGACAACAGACAAAATGACAAAGGGTACAAAAGGGACTTAAATACACTATTATAAACAGTGTTTCGAATAGCAAAAATGTTTTATAAAATAACACACAATAGATATAAAATGCAATAGATAAGTCCATAAAAATGCATTTACCAGAATCCCATGGCCAAATGGGGAAGTCTTGAGTCAGAACTGCATCTGCTGTATCAACTGCTTCTCTGTCTGGCACAAGGACGTTGTATGCTGCAATGGCTTCCTCCAGTCTCCGCTTTTCCTTGCCATAATGTCGCGTTTGGGCTTGCGGTCTTTGTTATTATCTATACATTTGTTACAAAAATATCTTCCAGTGAACATGGTACAAATTACTGCGTCACATAAAAGCTGTATTTTTAAAATCAATACATTAATATTAATAATAATTACTCACCAATGTCTCTGTACAGCTCTAACTTCCGCTGTTTGATTTTAAGGACGAGGCCTTCCATGACACGTTGCAGTCCCTGTTGGTCCTGGCAGTTGACGGATTTTGGACCTTATTGTAAACACTGAATTGTTAATTAACACAATTTCCATTATTGTTAAATGACTATTAGTTGAAAGTTAATATTTAGATAGCTACAGAATAAATGACTTACTTGATGCAGCCCACTCTGCAACTTCCTTCACCCACTGCTTAATTTCCCCTTCAGTTGTCTGCAGTGTTGTTATTAGGGTTTGCTTGCCCTTTTCTCCCTCAACAGTCCTCTTCTTAGTCTGTTGACAGTTATTCTGTTCTTAGCCACCAGAATGATTCCACTGGACATCATGTTTGCAGCCAAAACGTTCGCACATTTTTGTATTTTATATTTTTTAAATGGTATTAAATGACATGACAAAAAAGTACCTTCACAAATCTCTGAGACAGGTATCTGTGCAAGATCTGCTTCTTCCTCAAATTCCATCCACGAGCATGGATTGTTATCATGTCATTGCGTCCTGTAACCCATTGCTTAACTTCTTAGGATGTCACTGGAACTGAGTATGAGTCGCAATAATGAAGACCTTTAAATCTGCTACTTACTGGCTTTGGACATATACTTCGTGGTCACTGCGACACGAGAGAGGTATGAATTGACAGCCTCAACTTCCTCTCCAACTGTCAGACCTAGAGCAATTTCAAACAGAAACATTGTAATCTTTACACAGCCTTAATGCCAATTTTGTAATTTTGTATTTACTGGAAAATATTGTTAGAACATACCTGCCCCTTCCTGGTTGCGACCACTCCACTCAACCTTACCACAGTAAAAAAGAAATGTTATCAAGGCAACTGAGACATAAAAATACTCTGTTAGACAAAAAACATCATAAAGATAACATTTGAATGTATACCTCACACTTTGTTGAGTGACCTTTCGCATGCATCACCGACAGAAATGGACGCATTTGCAGGACATACTGCAGCTCTGGAAAAGATTCAACTACCCTCTGTATATAAGGGTAGTATTTACACATGACATCAGTGCAAATGAACTCAATCTTGTGTTCTTTTCCAAGATCATGCTGGAGGTAGAGAGGGTAGGCAAATATTTCCCCGCGAAACATGTTGAGACCTGCATCCAAAACAAAAAATATTTATTTTAAAGGAGTTTATTTTATCACTATATTATTGTCTACCTCTAGAATATACAACAATTTGTAATTACTTTAAAAAAAGTATATAATTATTTATGAATCATAGTTGCCGTTTTTGTAAGTATCCACCAGATAAAAATAAGTTATTTTTTATTTTTATTAACATATATTTTCTTACCACTAAATAGAATGCAGTGTCTGCAGACTGATGTCATCATGCCCTCTTCATCCAGCCTGGGCTCAGACTTTCTGGTAGCCTCCCTCCCTGCTTTAAAGTTTGATTTCCCACAGGATGGGCGTCCAGGTGCCTAATGTAACAAGCATTACAACAAACGTGACAAAAAAGTAATTACATCTTGTGCATTTAAAATCTTACAATAAACCACTAACTTTTGCACATAAAGAGAATGATATGACATCTATCGAGGTAAAACTCACAGATTTGACTTGGTCTCTGACCCGTTTTACAAATCCCTCGACATTTGTGTCCTTTGCAATAAAAGTCCCTTCAAAATATGGGCATTCATCCGTCCTAGGAAGAAAAAAAAAGTGAATGGATGAATATAGTATATAAAGAAAATGTCCATGTTGCTTTCTCGCTACTGACCCCCTACGATTGAAACGATACATTTTTCTATTTCCGTCGAGAGACATTGCGACCATGTCATCTCCACAGGCAGGACATGAGAAATGGTCTTCTCCAAGAAGTTTGTCAATTTCGTGCCGGCAATACGTCCACTCCAAGAAACTTCTTTGGAAATTCTCAGCAGATGTTATGCCAACCTAGTAAATATGAATGCATAAATAATGGAAGTTAGATGTCAAAGATCCTGTCTTAACATACATCAATTGCATAAATTGTTCAAATATATAATACAATACACATTTGTAATTTAACTATAATGTGCATTACCCTGCCAGCACGAACTGAGCGACTTTCCAGCATTCGAATGAAAGCGTGTCTACTCAGACCAGGCGCACTGATTTTAAGGTCTTCATAGGTCAGAAATATATCTATTGCAAATACTGTGTGGAAATCAATTGTCCCAGGCCAGTATCCATTTGCTACTAAGTCCTTTAGCTGTGGTGTCCACTGGCAGTGGCAGTTTTCACAGGTCAGCAGAGGAAGACAGAGGTCATAACGACCTGTTGGGAAACGTAAATCAAATTTACATCTAAGGCAAGAAAATGTTTGTGCACTGCTATAAATGTCGAAAGATAAGTTACCATTGATGTTGATGAAGATGACTTTTTGTCCACCACTGACCGACACATGTTCTGCATCGCAACTGCAAATCTTTTTGGGTAGAGCAAATGGCAGTAGACGAACTATGTAAAAGATAAAAGAATAATAGTTAGTTATACCGGGCAAGTGTAGGTACATCATACAGTAGGACAGGATTGAAAATATCCCATAAAAAAAAGCATACCTTCTTCACACAGTGATAGCTCACCACTAGCTTCTTTAGCAATGATACTAGTCGGAGGAAGGGCTTTGTAGCTGCTCCCTACAAGTAAGCACCTGTTGTGCAAACTGTATTGCCGATGTACCGTAACGTCACATTTGGAGCAAAGCATTTGTTTGGGACGGCAGTCTGTGCAACAAATCACTGCATCTTTTAATTTGCACACATGGCACAGTCCCTTCGGGACCTTCCCTGCCTCCAGCATAGCCTCAAGAAGCTGAGGTCTTGCTTTCTGCCATCTTTCATTGCATAAAGCCTGTCGTACTGTCCACGTTCGACCAGATGAGACTTCAGTGGGATTTGCACCACGATCCTCTTCAACTGCTTCTAAAAATTGTTGCAGTTCTTTCATATGAAGATCTTGGAAAATGAAAGTAACAGATGTGTAATAATCAGACAGATTCATACAAGAACTGTGAGGTGGCTAATAACATTCAGTGTCATGTTGACCTATATTGTTTTAAGGAAACTAAATGATTCTTCAAAATAATATATATTACTTACTTTCTGATTACGCTAAACATATTGTGATGATCAGTTATAGGTCAGTAATGAATACTTATTAACTTTGAGTAAAAGCAAAACACCTTAATGACTTGAATGGATACCATAATCAAAACAAAAACAACGGCAATAGTATTTTGAGGGAATCTTACCAATCGTATTGTGCGCCTCTTGTACGTCAGAGGTGAATGTGCCTGCAGATCAACAGATACAGGGAATTAATGTAAATATTACAGTTGAACTAAACTGTGACCTTTGACTCAATATTGCTTCCGTGTTTACAAGGTTCATTTAGCATATTACCAATACTGTATTTGTTCTTTGTAATACAAGTTGTAATTAATTTAGCTTAGAATTACTTTGAAAGTGTGCCAAGTGTCAGCTCCATATGGCCCCAAACACACCGACTATATAGAGGAGAAAATGAAGCAAGAGGTTGACACTGATAGAAACTTACCTTCTGGACTGTCTGCAACATGTTCTGCAGAAGTACTTGGTTGCTGCATCTGGCAAGATTTTGTTTTACGTTTGGAGTACGCTAGGAAGACAAGGAGTCATTAAAAATGTAATTTTAAAAAAGCAAAGAAATAACAGTGACACAGTATGTTTTGGAATACATACTTTTGGAGGAACTGCAACTCTCTATAATCAGCCGGCCAAATTGGTCTCGTTTTCTCCATCTTACTGCAGGCATTTTACGGTCCTATTCAGCATGTCGACGAAAACGTTGTCACTTCACCACCACATTACAATTGTTAACATCAAATACATCACAGTATGAAGACTGCTACATTATATCTAAATATAACTTTTGGTAGACCTAAGTAGCAATTACCTTTTCCATTTTTTGTTTAGAACTGAGTTCAGCTTCATCATCTGATTTTGTATCAATCCTGCTACTCAGTTCAGCACTCATTTCTGATATTTGAAATATATGTTCTTCATCTGATTGTGTATCAATCCTGCTACTCAGTTCAGCACTCATTTCTGATATTCGAAACATCTCTTCATCAGAGTCCTCATCGTTTCCTTCGATATCGATCCTTCCAGCCATGGTTCTCTGGTATCTGTCGGTATCACGAACGGAACATGTAGCATATTTGACAAAGTTATTGGGCTGGCTGAAGACATGAGCTTATACAGATTATAAAATGCAATTAAAACAAATCTAAGGATAAAAGCATTGTGTGTCTTATATGTACTGCTCAGTACATATGACAGTATAATAACTAACGTGTAGGCTAGCTTAAATGTAAAAGGGCTTTGACAACAGATGTAGGCCTAAGGCTTTTCTTTTAGCTAGTTTAGAGCTTTTTGACTCCGACAATACTTGCTACTCAAGCCATACTTATTTTTACCAAACATACTTACCGCTGGATTTCCGCTGCAGTCAAATATCGAGCGGAGAGATCGATTCAGCGCCAACGAGAAATATGACGAGGACAAAATTCGTGACGTGACACGTTCTGACCACCCGATAACTAATAATGTACAAGTTATGTATGTGTGCGTGTGTGTTAGTGTGTTCTGTATGAGCTGCTATTGTTTACCTGAATATGTTTTATCCTTTTTTAAATAAAAAAGCCTAATGTGATTAAGATTTGCAGTTATACAACGTAGGTTGCAATGCACAACATTGAACGTAGGCCTATAGGCCTACCTCCAAAATCCAAAAGCATGAAACCCACACCTATCACTTTTAGAAATGAAAAGAAAACACACACACTGAAATCTGTGCAAATGTCTTTCATGAAACCTTGGGCCAGTAAAAATTAGGGGTCCAAAAGCGTAAAGAGTAATAAGCCAATGTCATTAAAAAGAAACACAAATGTTACTGCAAAGTATAGAATTCAACATTCCAGTGTTAGAAACAACAACTTTAAAACAAATTATATTATAAATATTTATCACACAGCAAACTGTCAATCTGTATAGAGTTATGTTAAAAACCTTGCCCCTCTGGCTCAGGCATGGATCGATAAGTCAACGGCACAGGCGAGGGGTCTAAGATGACAGGGGCCTCTTCCTCCAAATACGAAATGTAAATCAAAGCATCGAACTAACCAGAAGGAGACTCTTAACAAAAAATAAACTTCAAATGGGTACAACGAGACACAAACTAACGATTGGCTGCAATCTGCCGTCCCTTCAAGACTTGCTCGCTTCAAGGACCCTGAAGCGAGCAAGGAGGATTGCAGCTGACCCCTCGCATCCAGGACCAAGACCTCATGCCACACAGACAGCTGACAACTTCTTCCCGTCTGCAGTCAGGATCACGAACAGAGCCCGAGTCCCCCACTGACCCTCATGAACAGAGCATGGTTCCCCACTGACCCTCACAAACAGAGCCCGAGTGCCCCACTGACCACCACGACCAGGTCTGGACTCCACAGGGGGATTTATCGTGTTGCTGATTGGGGCAGACGGCCATCAATTACAAATCTCCCTGTAGAGTCAAAGACTCTGAGACTTTATCATCACATATGATCTGTTAACAATAAACAATTATCTTTACTGTATTCGACTGGTCTCTCCCGATTGAAATACAGTGGGGGAAAAAAGTATTTAGTCAGCCACCAATTGTGCAAGTTCTCCCACTTAAAAAGATGAGAGAGGCCTGTAATGTTCATCATAGGTAGACCTCAACTATGAAAGACAAAATGAGGAGAAAAAATCCAGAAAATAACTTTGTCTGATTTTTTAAGAATTTATTAGTAAATTCCTCGGTACAATAAGTATTTGGTCAATAACAAACAAGCAAGATTTATGGCTCTCACAGCCCTGTAACTTTTTCTTTGAGAGGCTCCTCTATTCTCCACTCGTTACCTGTATTAATGACACGTGTTAGAACTCGATATCAGTATAAAAAACGCCTGTCCACAACCTCAAACAGTCACACTCCAATCTCCACTATGGCCAAGACCAAAGAGCTGTCAAAGGACACCAGAAACAACATGGTAGACCTGCACCAGGCTGGGAAGAATGAACCTTCAATAGGTTAGCAGCTTGGTGTGAAGAAATCAACTGTAAATAGTTCATTGGAAAAGTCTCAACCTGCAAAAGGACATATGCTAGTATGAACATTGTACATGGCTGTTGCATTGAAATATTGACATTTAAACCTTGACCCTTAATTGTGCATAGCCGAAGGCTTATAAATCAGCAACAAAATGGACTACAGACAAGGATCCAACTGTTATAGAGAACTATTGACCTCAGCTGCTATGTAACTATTGACAACAGCTGGGGTGCAGACTATTATGGTTAAACTATGGTTGAAGTAAATATTCACTCATTTAACAATTATATATTTAATATATAATAGCAACAATGTGTTTATTACTACTAATTGATCTGTGTTTCTCATTTGGATACTTACAACTTGCAATTTTAAGGAAATAGACTATTTAGTAAAAAAACTACAATTCCCTAGAGTTGCACCTTCCGCCTCGATACAATCAACATCATAGTTGTAGTGGTCAGGCTCCGTCTCAAATGTGGGTAATGTAGTCTTTTATTCAAATACATAAAGAAAACCGCGAAAAAATCGCGGGAGATCTACATTAATTGCTTTGGTGCCTGGCAATTCTGGCGCGGAGTAAAAGCCCAGTAACCTCGCTGGAACGGCTGGACTTCATTTTAAACAACAAACATAGACTCCGAAGAACCAAAATGGGTAAGACATTGATGATACTGTCATGTTATAAAAAATATTCAACAATACTGACAATAGTATAGACGATACAATACCTCAGCTAACAATTGACAATTTCTTTGTTTTACAATATATTCTGACAGACTCATGTTTTAAGGGTCCATCAGAAAATAAGTGTTTACTTTATCCTTTTGCAGACAAGAAGAAGACACGCAACATGAAAATGTGTGTGTCATGCAAAGCCAACATTTATGTTGCATGCAAGAAATGTTCTAAATGTAAAGCGCAACAGCCACACAAGGACAGACTGCTCAAGGCGAGAAATAAATTTGCAGCTGAGGAAAAGGAGTGGAAAGAAAAAGTTAAGAGAAACGGCAATGGCACACATGTGTTGGACTCCAGCCTCAAAATGGTAAGTACACAATTAACACAATTCAAATACTATCCCCCCCCCCCCCCCCCCATAATAGTCATAGCTCAATAATGTAGCTTATAATAAATCATTTTGATTGTGAATTAAGTTTGTTGGTGATTTTGGGCCGGTCTGTACGTTTAACACATTTATATCATATTAATAAGCATTAAAATCAACTTGAAAGGATAATGAAAGTGACATTGACAGTGTACTACAATATACTATCTATTTAATTGTATTGTTAAAGCACATGGATCTTCATACTTTTCTGCCGTAAAATTCAGGTGTAATTTCAGGCTTGCATTTACTTATTTGCCTTTCAGTTGGACCGGCTTGCTGCTTTGGGGTACTTTCCCATTCTACTTTTGGGGAAGAAACGGAGGAACAGCTACAGCGCTGATGTCCTCACCAGCATACAAATGAAGCTGGACGACCGATTGGAGGAGAACCTCAAAGACATTTTTTCAAAAATTGTAAATTGTAAGTATTTTGAGACTAATGTCTATTTATTTGTTTGAAAATCTAATATTTGAGGATATTATTTTTTCTTTATTACAGTGCACTTCAAAAGGCCAAATTATGGCACAAAAGAAGATTCGAGGAAAGAGCAAGGTACAAGTAACCTGTTATGTTGGACAATTACAGTAATGCACTCTTTTAGAAACCGGGGGAAATGAAAACTTGGAGTTACAAAATAGCTTGTTAATTAGAAGTATTTAATGATTAGCATGAAGTCTCTCCGTATAATTTGTGCATTTCTTTTCATTGAAGCCCCCAAAGAAACGGAAGATGTGGTGCTGGACATCGAAGATGTGGTGCCGGACATCGAAGATGTGGTGCTGGACATCGAAGATGTGGTGCCGGACATCGAAGATGTGGTGCCGGACATCGAAGATGTGGTGCTGGACATCGTTCCTGTGCCTGTCGATGGTGCCAATGTGTCTGAAGAGATATCAGAAGACACAGAGGAACCAGGAGAGAAAGGTATTCCTATTGGCACTAACACATTACTGTTGTAACTGTTATTCGTGTGTTGTTGAACACTGTCTTTGAACTCCTCTTTATGATTGACACAGCATATATTGTTGATACTTAACTTGCACTCTACTTCTGCTTAATAAATCTGTACTGTACTGACAGTGTAAAAGGTACTTCATATAGCACCACAGTGAACATTTTTAAGTCTGTCCGTATAATTTGTGCATTTCTTTTCATTGAAGCCCCCAAAGAAACGGAATATGTGCTGCTGGACATCGTTCCTGTGCCTGTCGATGGTGCCAATGTGTCTGAAGAGATATCAGAAGACACAGAGGAACCAGGAGAGAAAGGTATTCCTATTGGCACTAACACATTACTGTTGTAACTGTTATTCATGTGTTGTTGAACACTGTCTTTGAACTCCTCTTTAAGATTGACACAGCATATATTGTTGATACTTAAACTTAACTTGCACTCTACTTCTGCTTAATAAATCTGTACTGTACTGACAGTGTAAAAGGTACTTCATATAGCACCACAGTGAACATTTTTAAGTTTGTGATGTCATTTTCTGATTTTAGCCCTAAAAATGGTTTTAAAACCCAAATGTTTTAGATTATAATCCTATATTTGTCTGATAAACAGAAAGTCACAGCAATGCCCAGAAGGACGAGAAAGAAGGATGCACTTCTTTTGGAAAACCTGGACAAGGTTTGTTATGCCATTTTTAAATTAAGTGTAAAACAGATACTAGGATATTGAAATGCACACGTTTTTTAATGGACAAGTTTTTCCTAAACTGTTATAAAGTTGTTGAAATTTAATATTTCTGGATTTAAAACATGTCCGAAAAAAATGTGCTCTTAACATATTGCCATATCTCCCACATGCCTGTTTATATACAAAGAGTTACATTAATTAAATGAAGGATTCAGCATATCTTTTGGGGAATTTACTCTTGACAAATGTTTCTCTTTCGGGGAATTTGTCACTGCAGGCAAGAGTCGTCGTAAACGAAAAATTCGAAATCCAGGTATGTTTTGAAAATATTGATATTTTAACTTCATCCGACTGAGTGCAACTTTCTAGTTGTTACTGTTTCGGAATAATTCCACAAATGAAGTTAAGCAATGGGTTACAGGACGCAATGACATGATAACAATCCATGCTCGTGGATGGAATTTGAGGAAGAAGCAGATCTTGCACAGATACCTGTCTCAGAGATTTGTGAAGGTACTTTTTTGTCATGTCATTTAATACCATTTAAAAAATATAAAATACAAAAATGTGCGAACGTTTTGGCTGCAAACATGATGTCCAGTGGAATCATTCTGGTGGCTAAGAACAGAATAACTGTCAACAGACTAAGAAGAGGACTGTTGAGGGAGAAAAGGGCAAGCAAACCCTAATAACAACACTGCAGACAACTGAAGGGGAAATTAAGCAGTGGGTGAAGGAAGTTGCAGAGTGGGCTGCATCAAGTAAGTCATTTATTCTGTAGCTATCTAAATATTAACTTTCAACTAATAGTCATTTAACAATAATGGAAATTGTGTTAATTAACAATTCAGTGTTTACAATAAGGTCCAAAATCCGTCAACTGCCAGGACCAACAGGGACTGCAACGTGTCATGGAAGGCCTCGTCCTTAAAATCAAACAGCGGAAGTTAGAGCTGTACAGAGACATTGGTGAGTAATTATTATTAATATTAATGTATTGATTTTAAAAATACAGCTTTTATGTGACGCAGTAATTTGTACCATGTTCACTGGAAGATATTTTTGTAACAAATGTATAGATAATAACAAAGACCGCAAGCCCAAACGCGACATTATTGCAAGGGAAAAGCGGAGACTGGAGGAAGCCATTGCAGCATACAACGTCCTTGTGCCAGACAGAGAAGCAGTTGATACAGCAGATGCAGTTCTGACTCAAGACTTCCCCATTTGGCCATGGGATTCTGGTAAATGCATTTTTATGGACTTATCTATTGCATTTTATATCTATTGTGTGTTATTTTATAAAACATTTTTGCTATTCGAAACACTGTTTATAATAGTGTATTTAAGTCCCTTTTGTACCCTTTGTCATTTTGTCTGTTGTCTTTCAGTGTTCAGTTATTAACATTTATTGAAGTTTGTTTTCATTACTGTTTGAGACAACTAAGATTATCACTTGGTTACAGCATCCAGCGTCCCCCTTGAGACAAAGAAGCGGGTCTTTGACCAAGAAATGCTGCTGTCTCGACTTCGTGAAGAAGATGGGATTCTCATCAAAGAGATGAGAAACCACTGCCGTTACCTGTCAGGATCTTTGAAAAGTTTCCAAAGAGAGATCCTGCAGATAGAGGAGAACCTGCAAACACAGAGTATGTATTTAACTGAAGTATAAAGGACCTTGATCCTTATTTGACAAGAGTTTATGTATTTGATCATGATTTATTTGAATGATAAGTTATTTAATGATCACAAATGTATAGAACAATGTTTGCTTGCATGAGCCGGTAACTTTGTTACTGTTCTTGTCAATGTAACATTGCTCATTTCTCCTTTTTAGGCTGTCCTTTTAACATGTCCTTGGAGGCATATGAAGGGCTAAAGGATTTATTGAAAAAAAAACTCCACGAGATGGAGAAACACAAGGAGGAGGTCTTCAGCACATACAGGTTAGTATACTATATACAGACTTTTTTTGAGAAATACACTTGCTTCAGATGTTGCTGTTTTGAGTAGAAATAAGTGCAATTGGTGAAAGGTATTTTCTTTCCATGCAAACATTAAAGATATGGCATATAGCAATGCCACATTAATACCTTAAAATATCCTATATTTGTCCATAATCTCCATTTCCCTGATAATCCATTTAAAATGTGTATAGACATTTGTATTAACGGATTAGAGATGTCCCTCTACAAGATATGATTTATTCCCTCCACACTATATATATGCGCACATCACTGTATGTTTACCCCAGCATTCCTTACTGTTACAGCATTGTGATATATGAACAATCACAATTGTATACTACCTGCAAGTTAGATTTGTCATATATTACAATGCTTTCAGCCCATAAAGACTAAGACTCTGAATGCAAACCATGACAATAAGTAATGCTTTTACATGCAGGGTTGTTTTGATGGACGCCACTGCCCTACATGAAGAGGAGGAGGATGAGGAAGAGGAGGAGGTCTGGGATGGGGACCCTCTGACCCTTGATGCGTCATCTTCTTCAGATGATAATGAAATTGATTAAGCTGCGACATGCCCCTTTCATGCACATTCTTCAGTTATTGTCATGCAATATAAAGGTATATTGGACCTATTCATGAATTGTGTATTTTATTATTTCTGAATCTGTTTATGAAGAGGAAGATGATGAAGTGGCACCTACCCGCACCACTTAAGCACATTAAATTAAAGTTAATCTGTGTTTAGAATTAACTTTATTCTATTCATTTGAATTTCTGATTACACATATTTGACACAATGCTGTTGTTTAAGCAGTGGGTAAATAATGCATTTAAGCATTACACCTCCTATTGGAAAGTGTTTCCTAAATTGTTCTAAAGTTGTTGAAATTGAATACTGGTGGATTTAAAGATGTCAGCAAAAAACTGAGTAACAACCTGCACTGAAGAATGAAGGTGTAGTTCAGATGCAGACACACGTGGAGGCGCTGTTCTGTCTGGTTCATGAAGTGGAGCTTTGTGTTCCTTTACGTGAAAGCGACGAAGAAGAAAACGAGGGAGAAGTGACGCATTTCCTGTCCCTCAAGCTATTCTATCCCCAATTAAACAAGTAAATAAATATATTCGTAAAGGGCGATCGTGTCGTGATCCATGCATAACAAATTGTGACCGATGGTGCATCTGATGGTTAGCAGGTCAAAAGCTGCAAAAGGGTTCCCACTAACCGACATGCAGCAGGCTAACGTAAACACGTAGACGCGCGTCGGAACAGCCTCATCGCTACGTGCGTCACTCGTGTGACCTTCGACCTTATGACATATGAGGTCATTTGGGAATCCCCACTGAAGGAACGTTGTTATAATCAGTTTAGGTGAGAAAAAAACACGGACAATTCCGATGACACATATCAATAGCAGACGCAGAACGCTGTCTTAAATACGATAATTCAATTAACCCATTCATTAAAAATAAGTGTGGAGGTAACACGTTTATTAGCTATCAAGCCACGAGACCTTTTCCAATACATGATTTCTTAAAACCCTAGAACAATAACTTCGGGTAATTTTCACCCACAAGATTGAGATCAAGTAATTTGCATTGCTTCTATGTCACGCGTGACCCTAGTTTAACGGCTGCTCACTGACGTCCCGAAGGTAGGCGTGTCTCCCTGATCCGATCCCTGCCTATTCTGTTTTTTTCAACAGGCACGTCAATCGGGTGATTTTTCGCCTGATGTTATTGATAGAGGTTAACATATTTCGGGTATATTTTACCATTGCAGAGAGACTGCGCCTTCCCAAATACGGATGAACCGAAAAACATGTTAATAGCTCCAATATATTTTTTTAAATCACAATATAAATCATGTTTTATTCACAACTCCTACATTATTTCCCCGACGTTTCGCCTTTTTACAGGATACCTGCGATTTTGTTTTATGAGAAGTAAATAAGCCTATTCCTGTCATAATACGCAGGCGTTACAACATATAAAATAATCATAAATAAGAGGACGCTTTTTCAAATTAACAACAGCAAGCGAGACAACGATCGACAAAAATACGTCCAATACAAACGTAATATGGAGAGAAATACGTTCAAATCAAACAAAATTTACGTTCAAATCAAACGTAATTTGGAGAGAAATACGTTTCAGTTGAACGAAACCGCAAATTGCATTTTAGGTCCGGGGGAACGTAATTTTTGTGATACAGGGTTGCGCAGAAAGACCAAAAGAGGATTTTCCTAAACAAAACCTTTTTTCTGGGTTTTCAACCAAAGAAAGTGTCTCAGGACACCATTCTTACATTCTTACAAGTTTGATGACAATTGCATGAATACCTGATGCTTTCATCACTTTACTGCCTCAAAGCAGCAGCATCTTGTTTTTATGCTCTTAAACTGAGTTTCAGCCCGCAGAGTCCAAAAGTGGATTACCCTAAAAAAAACTCTTTTGTGGGGTTTCAACCGAAGAAAGTGTCTTAGGATACAATTCTTACAAGTTTGATGACATTTGCATGAATACCTGATGCTCTCATCACTTTACTGCCTCAAAGCAGCAGCATCTTGTTTTCATGCTCTTAAACTGATTTTCAGCCCGCAGAGAGACCAAACCTGGATTTTCCTAAACAAAACATTTTCTCTGGGTTTTCAACCAAAGAAAGTGTCTTAGGACACACTTCTTACAAGTTTGATGACATTTTCATCATGAATACCTGATGCTTTCATCACTTTACTGCCTCAAAGTAGCAACATCTTGTTTTTATGCTCTTAAACTGATTTTCAGCCCGCAGAGAGACCAAAAGTGTATTTTACTAAACAAAACCTTTTTTTCAATATTTTCTATGAAAGAAAGTGTCTTAGGACACACTTCTTACAAGTTTGATGACATTTGCATGCATACCTGATGCTTTCATCACTTTACTGCCTCAAAGCAGCAACATCTTGTTTTTATGCATTTTAAACTGATTTTCAGCCCGCAGAAAGACCAAAAGAGGATTTTCCTAAACAAAACCTTTTTTCTGGGTTTTCAACCAAAGAAAATGTCTTAGGACACAATTCTTACACGTTTGATGACATTTGCATGAATACCTGATGCTCTCATCACTTTACTGCCTCAAAGAAGCAGCATCTTGTTTTTATGCTCTTAAACTGAGTTTCAGCCCGCAGAGTCCAAAAGTGGATTAACCTAAAAAAAACTCTTTTGTGGGGTTTCAACCGAAGAAAGTGTCTTAGGATACAATTCTTACAAGTTTGATGACATTTGCATGAATACCTGATGCT
>JAYMGU010000046.1:9307-34307 GCA_036178185.1 Liparis tanakae
ATGCATTAAAACAAGATGTTGCTGCTTTGAGGCAGTAAAGTGATGAAAGCATCAGGTATTCATGCAAATGTCATTAAACTTGTAAGAATGTAAGAATGGTGTCCTAAGACACTTTCTTTGGTTGAAAACCCAGAAAAAAGGTTTTGTTTAGGAAAATCCTCTTTTGGTCTTTCTGCGGGCTGAAAATCAGTTTAAGAGCATAAAAACAAGATGTTGCTGCTTTGAGGCAGTAAAGTGATGAAAGCATCAGATATTCATGAAAATGTCATCAAACTTGTAAGAAGTGTGTCCTAAGACACTTTCTTTGGTTGAATACCCAGAAAAAAGGTTTTGTTTAGTAAGTTGCACTTTTGGTCTCTCTGCGGGCTGAGAATCAGTTTAAAATGCATAAAAACAAGATGTTGCTGCTTTGAGGCAGTAAAGTGATGAAAGCATCAGGTATTCATGCAAATGTCATCAAACTTGTAAGAATGTAAGAATGGTGTCCTAAGACACTTTCTTTGGTTGAATACCCAGAAAAAAGGTTTTGTTTAGTAAGTTGCACTGTTGGTCTCTCTGCGGTTGAAAATCAGTTTAAGACCATAAAACAAGATGTTGCTGCTTTGAGGCAGTAAAGTGATGAAAGCATCAGGTATTCATGATGAAAATGTCATCAAACTTGTAAGAAGTGTGTCCTAAGACACTTTCTTTGGTTGAAAACCCAGAAAAAAGGTTTTGTTTAGGAAAATCCAGGTTTGGTCTCTCTTGGCTGAAAATCAGTTTAAGAGCATAAAACAAGATGTTGCTGCTGCTTTGAGGCAGTAAAGTGATGAGAGCATCAGGTATTCATGCAAATGTCATCAAACTTGTAAGAATTGTATCCAAAGACACTTTTAGTTGAAACCCCAAAGAGGTTTTTAGGTTAATCCACTTTTGACTCTCTCGGGCTGAAACTCAGTTTAAGAGCATAAAAACAAGATGTTGCTGCTTCGAGGCAGTAAAGTGATAAAAGTATCAGGTATTCATGGAAATGTCATCAAACTTGTAAGAATGGTGTCCTAACACACTTTTGATTTAAACCCCAGAAAAGAGGTTTTGTTTAGGTAAATCCACTTTTGGACTCTATGGCTGAAACTCAGTTTAAGAGCATACAAACAAGATGCTGCTTCTTTGAGGCAGTAAAGTGATGAGAGCATCAGGTATTCATGCAAATGTCATCAAACGTGTAAGAATTGTGTCCTAAGACACTTTCTTTGGTTGAAAACCCAGAAAAAAGGTTTTGTTTAGGAAAATCCCTTTTGGTCTTTCTCTGGGCTGAAAATCAGATTAAAATGCATTAAAACAAGATGTTGCTGCTTTGAGGCAGTAAAGTGATGAAAGCATCAGGTATTCATGCAAATGTCATCAAACTTGTAAGAATGTAAGAATGGTGTCCTAAGACACTTTCTTTGGTTGAAAACCCAGAAAAAAGGTTTTGTTTAGTAAAATCCTTTTTGGTCTTTCTGCGTATGAAAATCAGATTAAAATGCATTAAAACAAGATGTTGCTGCTTTGAGGCAGTAAAGTGATGAAAGCATCAGGTATTCATGCAAATGTCATCAAACTTGTAAGAATGTAAGAATGGTGTCCTAAGACACTTTCTTTTGGTTGAATACCCAGAAAAAGGTTTTGTTTAGTAAGTTGCACTGTTGGTCTCTCTGCGGGCTGAAAATCAGTTTAAGAGCATAAAAACAAGATGCTGCTTTGAGGCAGTAAAGTGATGAGAGCATCAGGTATTCATGCAAATGTCATCAAACTTGTAAGAATTGTATCCAAAGACACTTTCTTTAGTTGAAACCCCACAAAAGAGGTTTTTTTAGGTTAATCCACTTTTGGACTCTCTCGCGGGCTGAAACTTAGTTTAAGAGCATAAAAACAAGATGCTGCTTCTTTGAGGCAGTAAAGTGATGAGAGCATCAGGTATTCATGCAAATGTCATCAAACGTGTAAGAATTGTGTCCTAAGACACTTTCTTTGGTTGAAAACCCAGAAAAAAGGTTTTGTTTAGGAAAATCCTCTTTGTCTTTTCTGCGGGCAGAAAATCAGTTTAAGAGCATACAAACAAGATGTTGCTGCTTTGAGGCAGTAAAGTGATGAAAGCATCAGGTATTCATGAAAATGTCATCAAACTTGTAAGAAGTGTGTCCTAAGACACTTTCTTTGTTGAATACCCAGAAAAAGGTTTTGTTTTGTAAGTTGCACTGTTGGTCTCTCTGCGGGCTGAAAATCAGTTTAAGAGCATAAAACAAGATGTTGCTACTTTGAGGCAGTAAAGTGATGTAAGCATCAGGTATTCATGCAAATGTCATCAAACTTGTAAGAATGTAAGAATCCTAAGACACTTTCTTTGTTGAATACCCAGAAAAAAGGTTTTGTTTAGTAAGTTGCACTGTTGGTCTCTCTGCGCTGCTGAAAATCAGTTTAAGAGCATAAAAACAAGATGCTGCTGCTTTGAGGCAGTAAAGTGATGAGAGCATCAGGTATTCATGCAAATGTCATCAAACTTGTAAGAATTGTATCCAAAGACACTTTCTTTAGTTGAAACCCCACAAAAGAGGTTTTTTTAGGTTAATCCACTTTTGGACTCTCTCGCGGGCTGAAACTTAGTTTAAGAGCATAAAAACAAGATGCTGCTTCTTTGAGGCAGTAAAGTGATGAGAGCATCAGGTATTCATGCAAATGTCATCAAACGTGTAAGAATTGTGTCCTAAGACACTTTCTTTGGTTGAAAACCCAGAAAAAAGGTTTTGTTTAGGAAAATCCTCTTTTGGTCTTTCTGCGGGCTGAAAATCAGTTTAAGAGCATACAAACAAGATGTTGCTGCTTTGAGGCAGTAAAGTGATGAAAGCATCAGGTATTCATGAAAATGTCATCAAACTTGTAAGAAGTGTGTCCTAAGACACTTTCTTTGGTTGAATACCCAGAAAAAAGGTTTTGTTTTGTAAGTTGCACTGTTGGTCTCTCTGCGGGCTGAAAATCAGTTTAAGAGCATAAAAACAAGATGTTGCTACTTTGAGGCAGTAAAGTGATGAAAGCATCAGGTATTCATGCAAATGTCATCAAACTTGTAAGAATGTAAGAATGGTGTCCTAAGACACTTTCTTTGGTTGAATACCCAGAAAAAAGGTTTTGTTTAGTAAGTTGCACTGTTGGTCTCTCTGCGGGCTGAAAATCAGTTTAAGAGCATAAAAACAAGATGCTGCTGCTTTGAGGCAGTAAAGTGATGAGAGCATCAGGTATTCATGCAAATGTCATCAAACTTGTAAGAATTGTATCCAAAGACACTTTCTTTAGTTGAAACCCCACAAAAGAGGTTTTTTTAGGTTAATCCACTTTTGGACTCTCTGGCTGAAACTTAGTTTAAGAGCATAAAACAAGATGCTGCTTCTTTGAGGCAGTAAAGTGATGAGAGCATCAGGTATTCATGCAAATGTCATCAAACGTGTAAGAATTGTGTCCTAAGACACTTTCTTTGGTTGAAAACCCAGAAAAAGGTTTTGTTTAGGAAAATCCTCTTTGGTCTTTCTATGGCTGAAAATCAGTTTAAGAGCATACAAACAAGATGTTGCTGCTTTGAGGCAGTAAAGTGATGTTAGCATCAGGTATTCATGAAAATGTCATCAAACTTGTAAGAAGTGTGTCCTAAGACACTTTCTTTTGTTGAATACCCAGAAAAAGGTTTTGTTTTGTAAGTTGCACTGTTGGTCTCTCTATGGCTGAAAATCAGTTTAAGAGCATAAAAACAAGATGTTGCTACTTTGAGGCAGTAAAGTGATGAAAGCATCAGGTATTCATGCAAATGTCATCAAACTTGTAAGAATGTAAGAATGGTGTCCTAAGACACTTTCTTTGGTTGAATACCCAGAAAAAGGTTTTGTTTAGTAAGTTGCACTGTTGGTCTCTCTGCGGGCTGAAAATCAGTTTAAGAGCATAAAAACAAGATGCTGCTGCTTTGAGGCAGTAAAGTGATGAGAGCATCAGGTATTCATGCAAATGTCATCAAACTTGTAAGAATTGTATCCAAAGACACTTTCTTTAGTTGAAACCCCACAAAAGAGGTTTTTTTAGGTTAATCCACTTTTGGACTCTCTCGCGGGCTGAAACTTAGTTTAAGAGCATAAAAACAAGATGCTGCTTCTTTGAGGCAGTAAAGTGATGAGAGCATCAGGTATTCATGCAAATGTCATCAAACGTGTAAGAATTGTGTCCTAAGACACTTTCTTTGGTTGAAAACCCAGAAAAAAGGTTTTGTTTAGGAAAATCCTCTTTTGGTCTTTCTGCGGGCTGAAAATCAGTTTAAGAGCATACAAACAAGATGTTGCTGCTTTGAGGCAGTAAAGTGATGAAAGCATCAGGTATTCATGAAAATGTCATCAAACTTGTAAGAAGTGTGTCCTAAGACACTTCCTTTGGTTGAATACCCAGAAAAAGGTTTTGTTTGTAAGTTGCACTGTTGGTCTCTCTGGCTGAAAATCAGTTTAAGAGCATAAAAACAAGATGTTGCTACTTTGAGGCAGTAAAGTGATGAAAGCATCAGGTATTCATGCAAATGTCATCAAACTTGTAAGAATGTAAGAATGGTGTCCTAAGACACTTTCTTTGGTTGAAAACCCAGAAAAAGGTTTTGTTTAGGAAAATCCTCTTTTGGTCTTTCTGCGTGCTGAAAATCAGATTAAAATGCATTAAAACAAGATGTTGCTGCTTTGAGGCAGTAAAGTGATGAAAGCATCAGGTATTCATGCAAATGTCATCAAACTTGTAAGAATGTAAGAATGGTGTCCTAAGACACTTTCTTTGGTTGAATACCCAGAAAAAGGTTTTGTTTAGTAAGTTGCACTGTTGGTCTCTCTGCGGGCTGAAAATCAGTTTAAGAGCATAAAAACAAGATGCTGCTGCTTTGAGGCAGTAAAGTGATGAGAGCATCAGGTATTCATGCAAATGTCATCAAACTTGTAAGAATTGTATCCAAAGACACTTTCTTTAGTTGAAACCCCACAAAAGAGGTTTTTTTAGGTTAATCCACTTTTGACCTCTCGCTGGCTGAAACTTAGTTTAAGAGCATAAAAACAAGATGCTGCTTCTTTGAGGCAGTAAAGTGATGAGAGCATCAGGTATTCATGCAAATGTCATCAAACGTGTAAGAATTGTGTCCTAAGACACTTTCTTGGTTGAAAACCCAGAAAAAGGTTTTGTTTAGGAAAATCCTCTTTGGTCTTTCTGTGGCTGAAAATCAGTTTAAGAGCATACAAACAAGATGTTGCTGCTTTGAGGCAGTAAAGTGATGAAAGCATCAGGTATTCATGCAAATGTCATCAAACTTGTAAGAATTGTATCCTAAGACACTTTCTTTGGTTGAATACCCAGAAAAAAGGTTTTGTTTAGTAAGTTGCACTGTTGGTCTCTGCGGGGTTGAACATCAGTTTAAGAGCATAAAAACAAGATGTTGCTGCTTTGAGGCAGTAAAGTGATGAAAGCATCAGGTATTCATGATGAAAATGTCATCAAACTTGTAAGAAGTGTGTCCTAAGACACTTTCTTTGGTTGAAAACCCAGAAAAAAGGTTTTGTTTAGGAAAATCCAGGTTTGGTCTCTGCGGCTGAAAATCAGTTTAAGAGCATAAAACAAGATGCTGCTGCTTTGAGGCAGTAAAGTGATGAGAGCATCAGGTATTCATGCAAATGTCATCAAACTTGTAAGAATTGTATCCAAAGACACTTTCTTTAGTTGAAACCCCACAAAAGAGGTTTTTTTAGGTTAATCCACTTTTGGACTCTCTCGCGGGCTGAAACTCAGTTTAAGAGCATAAAAACCAGATGTTGCTGCTTCGAGGCAGTAAAGTGATAAAAGCATCAGGTATTCATGGAAATGTCATCAAACTCGTAAGAATGGTGTCCTAACACACTTTCTTTGATTTAAACCCCAGAAAAGAGGTTTTGTTTAGGTAAATCCACTTTTGGACTCTCTGCGGGCTGAAACTCAGTTTAAGAGCATACAAACAAGATGCTGCTTTGAGGCAGTAAAGTGATGAGAGCATCAGGTATTCATGCAAATGTCATCAAACGTAAGAATTGTGTCCGAAGACACTTTCTTTGGTTGAAAACCCAGAAAGAAGGTTTTGTTTAGGAAGATCCTCTTTTCGACTTTCTGCGCTGAAAATCAGATTAAAATGCATTAAAACAAGATGTTGCTGCTTTGAGGCAGTAAAGTGATGAAAGCATCAGGTATTCATGCAAATGTCATCAAACTTGTAAGAATGTAAGAATGGTGTCCTAAGACACTTTCTTTGGTTGAAAACCCAGAAAAAACGTGTTGTTTAGGAAAATCCTCTTTACTTCTTTCTGCGTGCTGAAAATCAGATTAAAATGCATTAAAACAAGATGTTGCTGCTTTGAGGCAGTAAAGTGATGAAAGCATCAGGTATTCATGCAAATGTCATCAAACTTGTAAGAATGTAAGAATGGTGTCCTAAGACACTTTCTTTGGTTGAAAACCCAGAAAAAAGGTTTTGTTTAGGAAAATCCTCTTTTGGTCTTTCTGCGGGCTGAAAATCAGTTTAAGAGCATACAAACAAGATGTTGCTGCTTTGAGGCAGTAAAGTGATGAAAGCATCAGGTATTCATGAAAATGTCATCAAACTTGTAAGAAGTGTGTCCTAAGACACTTTCTTTGGTTGAATACCCAGAAAAAAAGTTTTGTTTTGTAAGTTGCACTGTTGGTCTCTCTGCGGGCTGAAAATCAGTTTAAGAGCATAAAAACAAGATGTTGCTACTTTGAGGCAGTAAAGTGATGAAAGCATCAGGTATTCATGCAAATGTCATCAAACTTGTAAGAATTGTATCCTAAGACACTTTCTTTGGTTGAATACCCAGAAAAAGGTTTTGTTTAGTAAGTTGCACTGTTGGTCTCTGCGGTTTGAAAATCAGTTTAAGAGCATAAAAACAAGATGTTGCTGCTTTGAGGCAGTAAAGTGATGAAAGCATCAGGTATTCATGATGAAAATGTCATCAAACTTGTAAGAAGTGTGTCCTAAGACACTTTCTTTGGTTGAAAACCCAGAAAAAAGGTTTTGTTTAGGAAAATCCTCTTTTGTCTTTTCTATGGCTGAAAATCAGTTTAAGAGCATACAAACAAGATGTTGCTTTGAGGCAGTAAATTGATGAAAGCATCAGGTATTCATGAAAATGTCATCAAACTTGTAAGAAGTGACACTAAGACACTTTCTTTGGTTGAATACCCAGAAAAAGGTTTTGTTTTGTAAGTTGCACTGTTGGTCTCTCTGGCTGAAAATCAGTTTAAGAGCATAAAACAAGATGTTGCTGCTTTGAGGCAGTAAAGTGATGAAAGCCTCTGTTATTCATGAAAATGTCATCAAACTTGTAAGAAGTGTGTCCTAAGACACTTTCTGTTGAATACCCAGAAAAAGGTTTTGTTTAGTAAGTTGCACTTTTGGTCTCTCTATGGCTGAAAATCAGTTTAAGAGCATAAAAACAAGATGCTGCTGCTTTGAGGCAGTAAAGTGATGAGAGCATCAGGTATTCATGCAAATGTCATCAAACTTGTAAGAATTGTATCCAAAGACACTTTCTTTAGTTGAAACCCCACAAAAAGAGGTTTTTAGGTTAATCCACTTTTGGACTCTCTCTGGCTGAAACTTAGTTTAAGAGCATAAAAACAAGATGCTGCTTCTTTGAGGCAGTAAAGTGATGAGAGCATCAGGTATTCATGCAAATGTCATCAAACGTGTAAGAATTGTGTCCTAAGACACTTTCTTTGGTTGAAAACCCAGAAAAAAGGTTTTGTTTAGGAAAATCCTCTTTTGGTCTTTCTGCGGGCTGAAAATCAGTTTAAGAGCATACAAACAAGATGTTGCTGCTTTGAGGCAGTAAAGTGATGAAAGCATCAGGTATTCATGCAAATGTCATCAAACTTGTAAGAATTGTATCCTAAGACACTTTCTTTGGTTGAATACCCAGAAAAAAGGTTTTGTTTAGTAAGTTGCACTGTTGGTCTCTCTGCGGGTTGAAAATCAGTTTAAGAGCATAAAAACAAGATGTTGCTGCTTTGAGGCAGTAAAGTGATGAAAGCATCAGGTATTCATGATGAAAATGTCATCAAACTTGTAAGAAGTGTGTCCTAAGACACTTTCTTTGGTTGAAAACCCAGAAAAAAGGTTTTGTTTAGGAAAATCCAGGTTTGGTCTCTCATGGCTGAAAATCAGTTTAAGAGCATAAAAACAAGATGCTGCTGCTTTGAGGCAGTAAAGTGATGAGAGCATCAGGTATTCATGCAAATGTCATCAAACTTGTAAGAATTGTATCCAAAGACACTTTCTTTAGTTGAAACCCCACAAAAGAGGTTTTTTTAGGTTAATCCACTTTTGGACTCTCTCGCGGGCTGAAACTCAGTTTAAGAGCATAAAAACAAGATGTTGCTGCTTCGAGGCAGTAAAGTGATAAAAGCATCAGGTATTCATGGAAATGTCATCAAACTCGTAAGAATGGTGTCCTAACACACTTTCTTTGATTTAAACCCCAGAAAAGAGGTTTTGTTTAGGTAAATCCACTTTTGGACTCTCTGCGGGCTGAAACTCAGTTTAAGAGCATACAAACAAGATGCTGCTTCTTTGAGGCAGTAAAGTGATGAGAGCATCAGGTATTCATGCAAATGTCATCAAACGTGTAAGAATTGTGTCCGAAGACACTTTCTTTGGTTGAAAACCCAGAAAAAAAGGTTTTGTTTAGGAAAATCCTCTTGGTCTTTCTATGCTGAAAATCAGATTAAAATGCATTAAAACAAGATGTTGCTGCTTTGAGGCAGTAAAGTGATGAAAGCATCAGGTATTCATGCAAATGTCATCAAACTTGTAAGAATGTAAGAATGGTGTCCTAAGACACTTTCTTTGGTTGAAAACCCAGAAAAAAGGTTTTGTTTAGGAAAATCCTCTTTGTCTTTTCTATGCTGAAAATCAGATTAAAATGCATTAAAACAAGATGTTGCTGCTTTGAGGCAGTAAAGTGATGAAAGCATCAGGTATTCATGCAAATGTCATCAAACTTGTAAGAATGTAAGAATGGTGTCCTAAGACACTTTCTTTGGTTGAAAACCCAGAAAAAAGGTTTTGTTTAGGAAAATCCTCTTTTGGTCTTTCTGCGGGCTGAAAATCAGTTTAAGAGCATACAAACAAGATGTTGCTGCTTTGAGGCAGTAAAGTGATGAAAGCATCAGGTATTCATGAAAATGTCATCAAACTTGTAAGAAGTGTGTCCTAAGACACTTTCTTTGGTTGAATACCCAGAAAAAAAGTTTTGTTTTGTAAGTTGCACTGTTGGTCTCTCTGCGGGCTGAAAATCAGTTTAAGAGCATAAAAACAAGATGTTGCTACTTTGAGGCAGTAAAGTGATGAAAGCATCAGGTATTCATGCAAATGTCATCAAACTTGTAAGAATTGTATCCTAAGACACTTTCTTTGGTTGAATACCCAGAAAAAAGGTTTTGTTTAGTAAGTTGCACTGTTGGTCTCTCTGCGGGTTGAAAATCAGTTTAAGAGCATAAAAACAAGATGTTGCTGCTTTGAGGCAGTAAAGTGATGAAAGCATCAGGTATTCATGATGAAAATGTCATCAAACTTGTAAGAAGTGTGTCCTAAGACACTTTCTTTGGTTGAAAACCCAGAAAAAAGGTTTTGTTTAGGAAAATCCTCTTTTGGTCTTTTTATGGCTGAAAATCAGTTTAAGAGCATACAAACAAGATGTTGCTGCTTTGAGGCAGTAAATTGATGAAAGCATCAGGTATTCATGAAAATGTCATCAAACTTGTAAGAAGTGACACTAAGACACTTTCTTTGGTTGAATACCCAGAAAAAAGGTTTTGTTTTGTAAGTTGCACTGTTGGTCTCTCTGCGGGCTGAAAATCAGTTTAAGAGCATAAAAACAAGATGTTGCTGCTTTGAGGCAGTAAAGTGATGAAAGCCTCTGTTATTCATGAAAATGTCATCAAACTTGTAAGAAGTGTGTCCTAAGACACTTTCTTTGGTTGAATACCCAGAAAAAAGGTTTTGTTTAGTAAGTTGCACTTTTGGTCTCTCTGCGGGCTGAGAATCAGTTTAAGAGCATAAAAACAAGATGCTGCTGCTTTGAGGCAGTAAAGTGATGAGAGCATCAGGTATTCATGCAAATGTCATCAAACTTGTAAGAATTGTATCCAAAGACACTTTCTTTAGTTGAAACCCCCAAAAGAGGTTTTTAGGTTAATCCACTTTGACTCTCTCGGGCTCAAACTTACTTTAAGAGCATAAAATCAAGATGCTGCTTCTTTGAGACAGTAAAGTGATGAGAGCATCAGGTATTCATGCAAATGTCATCAAACGTGTAAGAATTGTGTCCTAAGACACTTTCTTTGGTTGAAAACCCAGAAAAAAGGTTTTGTTAAGGAAAATCCTTTTGGTCTTTCTATGGCTGAAAATCAGTTTAAGAGCATACAAACAAGATGTTGCTGCTTTGAGGCAGTAAAGTGATGATGAAAGCATCAGGTATTCATGAAAATGTCATCAAACTTGTAAAAAGTGTGTCCTAAGACACTTTCTTTGGTTGAATACCCAGAAAAAAGGTTTTGTTTTGTAAGTTGCACTGTTGGTCTCTCTGCGGGCTGAAAATCAGTTTAAGAGCATAAAAACAAGATGTTGCTGCTTTGAGGCAGTAAAGTGATGAAAGCCTCTGTTATTCATGAAAATGTCATCAAACTTGTAAGAAGTGTGTCCTAAGACACTTTCTTTCATAGAAAATATTGAAAAAAAGGTTTTGTTTAGTAAAATACACTTTTGGTCTCTCTGCGGGCTGAAAATCAGTTTAAAAACATAAAAACAAGATGTTGCTACTTTGAGGCAGTAAAGTGATGAAAGCATCAGGTATTCATGCAAATGTCATCAAACTTGTAAGAATTGTATCCTAAGACACTTTCTTTGGTGAATACCCAGAAAAAGGTTTTGTTTAGTAAGTTGCACTGTTGGTCTCTTTGCGGTTGAAAATCAGTTTAAGAGCATAAAAACAAGATGTTGCTGCTTTGAGGCAGTAAAGTGATGAAAGCATCAGGTATTCATGATGAAAATGTCATCAAACTTGTAAGAAGTGTGTCCTAAGACACTTTCTTTGGTTGAAAACCCAGAAAAAGGTTTTGTTTAGGAAAATCCAGGTTTGGTCTCTCTCATGGCTGAAAATCAGTTTAAGAGCATAAAAACAAGATGCTGCTGCTTTGAGGCAGTAAAGTGATGAGAGCATCAGGTATTCATGCAAATGTCATCAAACTTGTAAGCATTGTATCCTAAGACACTTTCTTTGGTTGAAACCCCACAAAAGAGGTTTTTTTAGGTTAATCCACTTTGGACTCTCTCAAGGGCTGAAACTCAGTTTAAGAGCATAAAAACAAGATGTTGCTGCTTCGAGGCAGTAAAGTGATAAAAGCATCAGGTATTCATGGAAATGTCATCAAACTCGTAAGAATGGTGTCCTAACACACTTTCTTTGATTTAAACCCCAGAAAAGAGGTTTTGTTTAGGTAAATCCACTTTTGGACTCTCTGCGGGCTGAAACTCAGTTTAAGAGCATACAAACAAGATGCTGCTTCTTTGAGGCAGTAAAGTGATGAGAGCATCAGGTATTCATGCAAATGTCATCAAACGTGTAAGAATTGTGTCCGAAGACACTTTCTTTGGTTGAAAACCCAGAAAAAAGGTTTTGTTTAGGAAAATCCTCTTTTGGTCTTTCTGCGTGCTGAAAATCAGATTAAAATGCATTAAAACAAGATGTTGCTGCTTTGAGGCAGTAAAGTGATGAAAGCATCAGGTATTCATGCAAATGTCATCAAACTTGTAAGAATGTAAGAATGGTGTCCTAAGACACTTTCTTTGGTTGAAAACCCAGAAAAAAGGTTTTGTTTAGGAAAATCCTCTTTTGGTCTTTCTGCGTGCTGAAAATCAGATTAAAATGCATTAAAACAAGATGTTGCTGCTTTGAGGCATTAAAGTGATGAAAGCATCAGGTATTCATGCAAATGTCATCAAACTTGTAAGAAGTGTGTCCTAAGACACTTCCTTTGGTTGAATACCCAGAAAAAAGGTTTTGTTTAGTAAGTTGCACTTTTGGTCTCTCTGCGGGCTGAAAATCAGTTTAAGAGCATAAATACAAGATGTTCAGTTTCAATTCAGTTTATTTGTATAGCCCAATTTCACAAATTACAAATTTGTCTCAGAGTGCTTTACAATCTGTACACATAGACATCCCTGACCCAAAACCTCACATCGGACCAGGAAAAACTCCCAAATAACCTGTGGCAACCCGGGGGATGTGGAGGTGAGATTCGGAATAAAATCAGGAGACTCAGAGACGCAGTGCAAAAATAAAGGGTCTTTTAATAAAACGTGTAGGAAAAAGGGGGAATGGGCATCTAATGGAAACAAAGGATTCTTCCCGGTCGGGGTCTTTGCTCGTCAGTCTCACACCTTCTGTGAGACGGTTGGTATCTCCTGGATGGGCAGAGCAGAGGAGAGAGGTGAGAGGGTCCAGTTACCTCTGGTCTGTCGCGACTCTCTCCTGAGGTTCCACGCCCTTCTCCTTTCCTAGTCAGGCCGCCTCTCCTCGATGGCTTCCAGTGGAGGGAAGATATACTCGCTCCCTCGTTAGCTGACGGGCTGCAGGTGTGACCACCCCAGGTGCCAATTGGCTGTAGCACCTGTACTGGGAAGTACGCCCGTGGATGACTTCCCCAACCTGAGCTTTGGGATCCGCCTCCGATGCGCTGTTTGCTCGGGTTTTCCTGGTCTGCCACACCTCCTCCACTAGCTCCAGGTGGCGGCCGAGCGCCAACCAAACAGCATTCATTTCTCCTGACAGGGCATCTGCATTTCCATGGGCTTTTTCCGACCTGTGCTCAACAGAAAAATTAAAGTTTTGCAACTCCAAAACCAGCGTGTAACCCGGCATTAGTGTCCTGGTCGTTGACATCCACCTTAATGGTGCATGATCCGTTATCAAGGTGAACTTTCTGCCGAGGAGGTAATATCGTAGCTTGGTTAGCGCCCATTTTATTGCTAGACATTCTTTCTCCACCGTCGAATAGTTCCTTTCATGTTTTAGAAACCTACGGCTAATGTACGCCACTGGGTGTTCTCCCTCCCTTCACCTGGGACAGCACAGCTCCAACCCCTGATCCCGAGGCATCTGCATGGACAACTAAAGCATCCCCAAAGCTTGGTGTACTTAGGACTGCTCGGTGCACAAGGCTTTCTGAAGGGTTTCAAACGCTTTGTCTGCTTCAGCACTCCAGAGTACATGGTGCGGGTGGCTCTTTTTGTCATTTCGTGTAGGGGGCTGCAATGGTAGCAAAGTGAGGGATAAAACACTGATAATATCCCACCAGTCCCAGGAACGTTTTAACTTGCTGCTTGCTGTTGGCTTCGCCAGGTGGTAATGGCTTCCACCTTCCTGAGTTGGGGTCTCACGACGCCTCCCAATTGTGTAGCCAAGGTACTGTGCCTCTTCTATACCCAGGTGGCACTTTTTGGGATTGGCAGTCAGGCCAGCTTGTCAGAGACTTCCCAAGACAGCTCTCAACTGGCTTACATGGGAGGTCCAGTCGGGACTGTGAATTACTACATCGTCCAAGTAGGCCCATGCACTCACGATGAGGTCGGAGTACCTGATCCATCATCCTCTGGAAGGTGGCTGGTGCTCCATGGACTCCGAAGGGCAGGACTTTATAGTGGTACAGGCCCTCCGGGGTAGAAAATGCTGTCTTTTCCTTGGCTCTTTCTGTGAGGGGAACCTGCCAGTAACCCTTGGTGAGGTCAAGAGTGGACACAAAGCGGCTGGGCCTAGTTGCTCAATCAACTCATCCACTCTCGGCATAGGGTAGGCATCAAATTTTGAGATTTCATTTACTTTCCTAAAATCGTTGCAGAATCTCTCAGTGCCGTCCGGTTTGGGGATTAGCACAATGGGGCTTGACCAGGCACTATGAGATTCCTCAATAATTCCCATTTCCAACATCTTTCTCACCTCTTCTTGGATGGTCTTCTCTTTGCCTCTGGGATGCGATAGGGCGCAGCCTCACCTTCTTTCCTGGCTCGGTGATTATGTCATGTTGGATGACATGGGTGCGCCCCGGAAGGTCGGAGAACACATCTTGAATTGACTGGTTAGCTCGAACATGTCTTGCCGGTGGGCCGCCCCAACTGGGGCCTAGAGGTACCTGTGAAGCAACAGGATCGGGACTTCGACAGTGAATGTTGTTAGCGGAACACAGTCAGGGGCGTGCCATTTCTTCAGCAGATTAATGTGATAAAGTTGGCAGGGTTTCTTCTCCCAGGTTGTCTCACCTTGTAGTTGACCTCGCTCACCTTTTTCGACCACTTCATAGGGCCCATGCCACTTGGCAAGGAACTTGCATTCGCCGTTGGCACCAGGACCAGTACAAACTCTCCGGCTGGAACTCCCGACTTGAGCTTTTTCGGTTATAGATTCGGCTTGAGCCCGCTGCGCTTGCTGCATATGCTCCCGCACTATAGGCCATATTTTACCCATCCTGTCTTGCATCTGGTCCACGTACTCAATCATAGAGCGGTGGGTGATGGCTGTTGTTCCCAAGCTTTTTAGCCAGATCCAGCAGGCCTCTGGGTTTCCGTCCGCACAGCAGCTCAAACGGCGAAAACCCTGTGGAAGCTTGGGAACTTCTCGGATTGAAAACAAGACAAAGGGGATTAATTGGTCCCAGTTTTTTCCATCGGCATCAATAGTCTTTCGCAACATTTGTTTTAGGGTCTTATTGAAGCGTTCTACCAGGCCATCCATCTGCGGTGGTACACTGAGGTTCTTATTTGGCTCACCTTCAACAACTTGCACATCTCCTTCATTACCCGGGACATGAAGCAGGTTCCTGGTCCGTAAGGACCTTTTACTATGCCTACCGACTACACAGAAGGAATAGTTCTTTGGCGACCGCTTTAGCACTTGCGGTGCGTGAACGGACTGCCTCTGGGTAGCGGGTGGCATAGTCCATGATGACCAGGATGTAACGATGTCCCCTACTGGACTTCGCAGGGGTCCTACAATATCCATGGCCACTCTCTGAAGGAACATCAATTAAAGGTAACGGATCAAGGGATTGTGATATTGTACCTTTGGCGCGGTCTTCTGGCACTCCCGGCAGCTTCTGCAGTAATCCTGACAGCCCTCTTCACGCCTGGCCAGTAGAAGCGCCCAGGATTCTGTCATAGGTTTTCTCTACTCCCAGATGAGCTCCCAACAGGTGTGAATGGGCCAAGTACAACACTTTTGGCACATAGCGTTTAGGGACCAACAACTGTTCAAAAATGAGTTCCCCTAGCTTAGCTACCCTATACAGGAGTCCATTCTTCACTGAAAAATGGGGGAAGGGGATAACACTCACCCCTTCTGCAGGAGTCCCCTCGATCACAGTCAGGTTCTGTCTGCCTTGATCAAGCTTGGGGTNTTCTAACTGTGCACTCCCAAACTGTTCTGGGCTGACGGCATTTTCCTCGTCGGCCAGGGGAAATTCAGAAAACACTTCGCTGATGAGGCCTCAGTCGGTGGTGGGTCTTCCCTTGCTGGGGCCTCTCGTCCGCCTGCTCTGCTGATGAACCAGTCGGGCTAGATGGTGCTGCACAAGCATGTAGCAACTTGGTATTCTGGGTGCTCCGAGGTCTGTTTTTAGGTTTTCTCCTGTTGCTGGTCATCCTATTTGCCCACAGCCGCCAGAATATGGGGCAGTCTCGACCAATCAGCATTGGTACTGGCAAATTTTCTACCACTCCCGCCATGACTTCAAAAGTTCCCCTTGTGGTCTGAACCTTAATGTGGGTGGTGGGATAATTCCTCGAATCCCCATGGACACAGGAGACTGGGATAGGGGGCCCGGGGCCAGTTGTCAGCCCGGGTCGTAAGAGCGTGACAGCACTCCCCGAGTCCAGTAGGGCTTCTGCATCCTCGCCGCCTATTCTGACGGAAGTTTTGGGGCCCTTGCAACCTCATGGGCCCAGCAAGTGGTTAGGTAGCTGCCGCCTTCTGTTGTGGATCAGATGAGCCTGCCGCCGCATCAAGACGCCATTCACCGGACAATTCAAAGCCAAGTGGCCCTCTTGACCACAGTTGAAGCACTTTCGGGCGTCCGGATTCACGAGGGTCGACGCTGGGCGGCGGTCGAACCTGTCCCACCTTTGGAATCTGGCGGAGAAGCGCGGGGTGTCACGGGTCCTTAGTCCACCTGGAATTGTTTCCCTCGGTCGACTGCTCCGCATCAGCTCCACGGTGACCTGGTGGTTTTCCAATACATCTACTAGACCATCCACCGCCTTTTGGGTTGCTTTGGGAGGCATGTAGTTTGGCATCCCTGGGTAGTGCTCTAACACAATGGTCCATCACAACTCGGTCCAGGGCTGAAGGTCCGGCTCCCGTGGTTAACCAACTGCGTGTCAGTCGATCAGGGTTGCAACCTGCGGCCGCACGGGGCAGTAGCGCATATGTCCAGGAGTGGAACTGTTGGGCCCTGGTCTGGAGGTTGTGTCCATAATGGGCTAAGATGGTGGCTTTTAACACATCATAATTATTTACTTCGAGGGGCCGAGGTCCCGACAGGCCTTTTGTGCATCACCTGTTAAAAACGGGCTAGTAGCCCGCCCACTCTGCTGGAGGCCACCTCTCTCTCTCTGCCGTCTCTCAAAAACACTTAGGTAGGCTTCAATGTCATCATCGGCCGCCTGCTTGGTGAGCACTTTACTGGGTTCCGTCGCCTCCGGTCTCATCAGGTGCTGACCCAGAGTTGTCATAGCATCCTGAAATGCTCTTAGGCTCTGTGCCTGCTGGGTTTGCATCTGCACGCTCTGTGCTAGGGCGCTCCATAAGACAGTGACTCTGAGTACCTATTTTATTCAGAATCTCTAGCGATAGATCGCTGCGTCCGCATTCTCCACCAAATGTGGCAACCCGGGGATGTGGAGGTGAGATTCGAATAAAATCAGGAGACTCAGAGACGCAGTGCAAAAAATAAAGGGTCTTTTAATAAAACGTGTAGGAAAAAGGGGAATGGGCATCTAATGGAAACAAAGGATTCTTCCCGGTCGGGTCTTTGCTCGTCAGTCTCACACCTTCTGTGAGACGGTTGGTATCTCCTGGATGGGCAGAGCAGAGGAGAGAGGTGAGAGGGTCCAGTTACCTCTGGTCTGTCGCGACTCCTCTCCTGAGGTTCCACGCCCTTCTCCTTTCCTAGTCAGGCCGCTTCTCCTCGATGGCTTCCAGTGGAGGGAAGATATACTCTGCTCCCTCGTTAGCTGACGGGCTGCAGGTGTGACCACTCCCAGGTGCCATTGGCTGTAGCACCTGTACTGGGAAGTACGCCCGTGGATGACTTCCCCAACCTGAGCTTTGGGATCCGCCTCCGATGCGTTGTTTGCTCGCGTCTTCCCCCTGGTCTGCCACAAACCCTTCAGGGGGAAAAAAAGGGAAGAAACCTTCAGGAGAGCAACAGAGGAGGATCCCTCTCCAGGATGGACAGATGCAATAGATGTAATGTGTACAGAAGGACATATTTAGAGTTAAAATACATTCAAGGAATCTGACAGAGTTTATCAATAGTTCATATTTAGGCATATTCCACGATGGAGAGTTTGGAGACCTCCCAAGTGGAGGAGTGGGCGGAGTCCCAGCAGGGCAGTGGCACAGCTGGTGACAGGAACTCACGATCCAACCATCGATGGTCCATCAGCAGATGGGATCTATGCCGTCTCATAGGGTCCGATGACCCCATGAGACGTGAAGTCAGAAGGACTCGGGAGAAAGCAGAGTTAGTCATGTGTGATGGAGAGGTGAAGATTCATCCATAGGAGAAAGAAAAGAGGAGAGAGGTGCTCAGTGCATCCTAAACATCCCCAGCAGCTATAAGCCTATACCAGCATATCCAGGGGCTGGACCAGGGCAAACCTGATTCAGCCCTGACTATAAGCTCTGTCAAAGAGGAAAGTCTTAAGTCTACTCTTGAATGTGGTGACTGTGTCTGCCTCCCGGACTGAAGGTGGAAGCTGGTTCCATAAAAGAGGAGCTTGATAACTAAAGGCTCTGGCTCCCATTTTACATTTTAAGACTCTCGGAACTACAAGTAGCCCCACATTTAGTGAGCGCAGCTCTCTGGTGGGGCGATACGGTACTACAAGCTCTTTAAGATATGATGGTGCATCAACAATTAAGGCTTTGTAAGTTAAGAGAAGAATTTTAAAAGTGATTCTTGATTTTACAGGGAGCCAGTGCAGAGCAGCTAGTGCAGGAGTAATGTGATCTCTTGTCTTAGTTTTAGTGAAAATACGAGCTGCAGCATTCTGGATCAACTGGAGGGACCTAAGAGATTTATTAGTGCAGCCTGATAATAAGGAGTTGCAGTAATCCAGTCTCGAAGTAACGAACGCGTGAACCAATTTCTCTGCATCTTTTTGAGACAAGATGTGCCTGATTTTTGAAATATTACGTAGATGGAAGAATGCAGTCCTTGAGATTTGCTTTATGTGGGAGTTAAAGGACAAGTCCTGATTAAAGATAACGCCGAGATTCTTTACGGTGGTGTTGGATGCTAGAGTAATGCCATCTACAGAAATCACATCACCAGATAATTGATCTCTGAGTTGCTCAGGGCCGAGTAGAATTACTTCGGTTTTGTCTGAGTTTAACATCAAGAAGTTGCCGGTCATCCATGTTTTTATGTCACTAAGACATGCTTGAATTTTAGTGAGTTGGTTAGTCTCCTCTGGTTTTATCGATAGATATAGTTGAGTATCATCTGCATAACAATGAAAGTTTATAGAGTGTTTCCTGATAATATTGCCCAAAGGAAGCACGTATAAGGTAAATAGAATTGGTCCAAGCACAGAACCTTGTGGAACTCCGTGACTAACGTTGGTGGTCATTGAGGCTTCATCGTTTACAAATACAAACTGAGATCGATCTGATAAATAGGAACCAACTTAGGGCGGTGCCTGAAATACCAATCGACTGCTCCAGTCTCTGTAATAGGATGTTATGGTCAATGGTGTCAAATGCAGCACTAAGGTCTAACAAGACCAGTACAGCGAGAAGTCCTTTATCTGCTGCCATTAAGAGGTCATTCGTAATCTTCACCAGTGCTGTCTCTGTGCTGTGGTGTTTTCTAAATCCTGACTGAAACTCTTCAAATAAACTATTCTGATGTAGAAAGTCACACAACTGATTTGCGACCACTTTCTCAAGGATCTTAGAGAGGAAGGAGGTTAGAGATCGGTCTGTAGTTAGCCAAAACCTCTGGATCCAGAGTGGGCTTCTTCAGGAGAGGTTTAATTACAGCTACTTTGAAGGAATGTGGTACGTGGCCTGTTAACAAAGACACATTAATAATATCCAAAAGAGAGCTGCCAATTAAAGGCAAAACGTCTTTAAGCAGCCTAGTCGGGATAGTGTTCCAAGAGACAGGTAGACGTGTTAGAAGTAGAAACCATTAAAGATAATTGGTCACGGTTGATGGGAGAAAAGCCATCTAAATATATACCAGGACATACAGGGTTTCCAAAGCCATTCCATTTGAGGACAGATTGGCACTGGTTAAGGGCAAGAGATTATTAATCTTGTCCCTAATAGTTAAAATCTTCTCATTGAAGAAGTTCATAAAGTCATTACTCCTGAGGTCTATAGGAATACTGGGCTCCACAGAGCTGTGACTCTCTGTCAGCCTGGCTACAGTGCTAAAGAGAAACCTAGGGTTGTTCTTATTCTTCTCTATTACTGATGAGTAATATTCTGCTCTGGCATTGCGGAGGGCCTTCTTATAAGTTTTAAGACTATCTCGCCAAACTAAGCGGATTCTTCCCGATTAGTTGAACGCCAAATGCTTTCAAGCTGCGTGACGCTTTGCTTTAATGTGCGGGTCTGAGGGTTATACCAGGGAGCAAACCTTCTCTTCCTCACTGTCTTCTTCTTCAGAGGGGCTATCGAGTCCAGTGTCATTCTCAGTGAGCCTGTGGCACTATCAACAAGATGATCAATCTGGGACGGACTAAAGTTAGACCAGGAGTCCTCTGTTATATTGAGACATGGTATTGAATCAAGTGCAGAAGGAATCGCTTCTTTAAATTTAGCTACAGTACTGTCAGTTAGACATCTGGTGTAGAAACTTTTGACTAACGGTGTACACTCCGGTAGTATAAACTCAAAAGTTATAAGGCTGTGGTCTGACAGAAGAGGATTCTGTGGGAAGACCTTCAAATGCTCAATGTCAACGCCATATGTAAGAACAAGATCAAGCTTGTGGCCAAAGCTGTGAGTGGGTTTCTGTACTCTCTGACGAAAGCCGATCGAGTCCAACAATGAGATGAATGCAGTACCTAGGCAATCATTATCAACATCCACATGAATATTAAAATCTCCTACAATAATAACTTTATCAGTTTTAAGAACCAAACTTGATATAAATTCTGAAAATTCTGATATAAACTCTGAATATGGACCGGTGGCGGTACAGAATCACAAATAGAATCGGCTGTAATGTTTTCCAGGTTGGATGTGAAAGACTAAGAACAAGGCTTTCAAATGAGTCGTAATTTAATTTAGGTTTAGGATTTATTAAAAGGCTCGAGTCAAAGATGGTGCTACTCCACCTCCTCGACCGGTGTCTCGAGGAATGTGAGTATTAACATGACTTGGAGGAGTCGACTCATTTAGGCAGACATATTCTTCATGGCGCAGCCAGGTTTCAGTTAGACAACATAAATCAATATGATTATCGGTTATTAAATCATTTAGTAACACAGCTTTAGATGACAGAGATCTAATATTTAGGAGACCACATTTAATAGTCCTGTTTTGTTGCACTGCTGAAATAATGGTGTTAACTTGTATAAGGTTATTGTGTACGACTCCTCTTGTGTTTACTTTAGATTTATTTAATTTAAGTGGCCGTGGACAGACACAGTCTTCATAGTCTCTATTCTAGAGTAATGGATGGGTAACTGCTTGACAAGAAGAGCAGAGAAGGGTGTTAAACTACAACTCTGCTCCCGGTTCCTGATCTGAACCCCGGATTGTCATGGATTAGGTCCGGTGATTACAGAAGTAACAGGGTGATAAGGTTGTCTGGTTGTAAGAATACCTGACAGATGGCAAAAGGTAGAGTTTTCCATCAGTACATGCGCCTTTGTCTAATGTTAAATCCTGATGAGAAAGGTGGTGAACTAATGCTCATTAATCAGAATATCGTAATCACGATCACAATCTATTTTTAACTTCAGTGTTTACTGTTTAACTTTTCAAGTGTCCTTGAGCAAGGCACTAAACCCCCCTCCAGCTGCTCCCCGGGCGCATCACTGCAGCCCACTGCATGCAGAGAATACATTTAATATATGTATATAACTATATGTAATATAACAATAAAAAGTTTCTTCTTCTTCTTCTTCTTCTTCTTCTTCTTCTTCTTCTTCTTCTTCTTCAATACTCCAAGTACCTAGGCAAGCTTGGTACGGGAGGGCCTCTTGTCTTTGATCAACGAAGCATTAGGTAGGTCCAAGGGGTAGCACAGAGGCTGCTACTTGGGTTAACCCCGAGGCATTGCAGTGCACTGATGCCGGAAATGGGACAGCTGTAGACCTTTACCCTGACCAGCCGTCAGGACTCTGATGACACTCGTGATACTTTCGACGCCATTAGTGCCACTTTTTACGGCCCGTATTTCGGATCCTTTTAGAGAATGTTAAAATACTAAAAACTCCTCAGGTTCATAGTTCCTGTTCCGTGGCACCCTGTGATCTTTTTTTCTTCCTCAGTTTCGACCTTCTTTCGCCGAGTTATGATTTTTCAAAAATGCATTATTCTACGGCGAACGCCAAATGCATTTCTTTCAGGTAACGCTAGACACGAAACATACGTAACAGCCAAAATATGTATGGCAAATGTTCATCAAAACAGTCACGTTTTCAATGACTTCCCTTAGCATTTCGAAAGGTTTGGGATGTAATGGGGTCAATTTGCAATAAATTTACCCAGGATCGAGGCACTTCTCCCGGCTTCTACAGTCAGTATAAGGCGTGGGAGTGTATAGCAGTCGGTCCTGAATTTTAATTAGCAATATTCACCTCACAAGAAGCTTACAAAGGCGTAATAAAGGTAGCATGTTTGGTAGCAGCGACATGCTAACACGCTTATCATGCTCCAAAATGCCTGAAAATAAAACCACATACTCTCATGGGTGGCGTGAGTAACATACTGGAAGAACTAAGCTCTAGACCCAAGAGAACCAGGGTCACTTTTTCATTAATTTACCCAGGATTCAGACTCCATTTCCTGGGTACTCCAGACCGGAGGACTTACTACGGGCACATCCGGTTGCAAGCGGATGGTTTTCTGTTTATAGTGGGTAACCATGGTTACCAAAATGGCTGCTATATTAGAGTCTTCTTTATGGGAATAAACAAGTCAAATTGCAATAAATTTACCAAGGATCGGGGCACTTCTCTCGGCTTGTTAGTTCAGTATAAGAGGTGGGAGTCTATATTAGTTGGTCTCGAAATTTAATTTGCAATATTTAGTCCAGAAGAAGGCGAAAATAATGTAGCATGTTTGGTAGCAATTCTAATTATGTTGCTCCAAAATACTTGAAAATAATACCACAGACTCTCATGAGTGGCGTGAGTAAAATACTCGAAGCACTAAGCTCCAGACCAATGTTCCCTCTAATTTTTCATGTGTCTGAGCGTAGACACAAGCTCCCCGAGCACACTGAGGACCACTGTGAGCAGCATCAAATGTACACGCTGTGGCCAAACACCTGTATCACACCTGTTCAAAACTTTCATCATAGCAAGTTACATCACTTACTAAAAGAATGAAACTACAGCAGCAATTTTCATTAGTTTACTTTTAATATAAGCAATTTGGCGCACTTAAAATAAAAAAGACAAAAATTGTGTAGTTCATGAGATGTATCGTATGTTATATGTTATATTTGAGAATCCTGCTGTGGCCATGGGAAGAGTCCAGGTTTGGCCATGGGAAGAGTCCAGGTTTGGCCTGGCTGTGGTCCAGGTGTGGCCTGGCTGAGGGTCCTGTTCTGGAAGAAATGAGACATATAGACCTTTCAGACATAACATTTTGTTCACATTAAAACATTCACATGTTGCTCAATGACATGTGCTGTAGCTTGTGATACAGTGTAAATTCCTGTAACTCTTTGTCTGTAAAATATCTAATTATACCGATTTTTTATTAGCATGTCCACTACCCATACATTATCTAGTAGTAACAGCATTTAATGATTGATATCCATTAATAGAACATCTTAATAAATGTCACTAGAATATGCAAAAATGTTGACATTAATTTTACCTTATTTTTCACGCCTGTCCTTCTCACTTCTCGAATGGTTGTACACTTTGTCCAGGTCGATGGCTTCTTCTGCTTCTTGCTTTGACTTTATGCGCATCAGCTGGTCCAAATGTGCCACTTCAAGACGATTTCTGGATGCTGTTATTGTCAATGAGAACTTTAACTTGCTTGGAGTCAGATTGTGTTTTGATTGACAGCTCGTTCCTTTTCTCTCGGTCTTCTGCGCTCTCCCGCAGTAATGAACCGACCCCCTGTCCCACCTCGAGTCTTCGTACGATTCCAACAGCTTTCAGATGACTTTTCTGCTGAACGTGATGCTCGAGGTCGTCCAACTTCCACTCAGTCCACATTTTTAGAGCTGAAAGCTCATTTGCTACTTTGGCGTCGCTGCATGTTTAGTATGGAGGACTAAAAATGACTTAAGTATAAATAAATAAATAAATCCTTAAATAAATGTATAAATGATTAAATAAATGTATAAATAAATAAATAAATGTATAAATAAATAAATAAATATGGGAATGAATGAATATAAGTTATAAATCAACAGGATAACATTAAATACATATATTTCTACATTTCTGTATTTCTTCATTATTTATTTCTCTATTTATGTGTCGACACGTATTTCTTCATTTATTTATGTGTGACATTTACGTGTCCGTATATTCAAATGAGCTGTGCGGTCCTAACGCCTGTCTAAAGCCTGATTGGTCAAGTCGGGAGCAAGACAGAAACAATCGATCCCTAGCACTTGGATTTGTAGACTAACAGCTTTATTATACGCTCTTGTCTGTACATTCTAAATACTACTGTTGAGTCACGGAATGTAATTTAAGGATGTTTTCAGCCGAGAAGTTAGTAGTTTAAGCATCAAATCTGTGGTCGGTTTATCGAGATTCAGCCTGATAAGGATCTGCGACGGAGATTTGAGGTCCTGCTCGGGACACTAAGCTCTGGCGCTGGCGCCAGCGGCTGCGTGGTCGCCAACAGCAGCCGGATCTCGGCAGGACTTTTTGAAATGCCGCTGGCTCTGATGTCTCCGTAGCGCTAAACATGAGATATACATAGGTTTGGGAGGATCTAAAGAGCACAATAGTTTATTATTTATTAAAAGATAACGTTACCAATTTGACTGAGGGTTAAGATTCATAACTTCATATTGTAGCACTGGGACACCGCAACACATTCTACTCCACTGTACAGTATGTTACAGTATTGGAGTAAATTCATGAGCAACAGCAGTTGATGTGGTGACGTCACAAGACCAGAAAGACTGCCCCGGCTTCTCCAGAGTCTGGACTCCCAAGACCAGACTCCCAAGACCAGACTCCAAGACCAGACCACCAAGACCAGACCCCAAGACCAGACCCCCAAGACCAAACTGCAAAATGACACGAGTCTGTTCTCAGTGTACTTGGAATTGATAAACGGCTGAAGTAAAAAAGCTGTCTCGGCTAACTCCTGCTAACGGTGAGCTGAGCGAGTCAACTTCAGCATCATGTGCCAGGCAGGAGAAGTAGTAGAGCACAACACACCAGGTGCATCACACTCCTGTAACCAATCAGGCTTTAGACAGAGGTTCG
>JAYMGU010000046.1:34807-56125 GCA_036178185.1 Liparis tanakae
AAAATCAACTTTGGTCTCTCTGGGCTGGAAATCACTTTAAGAGCATAAAAACAATATGTTGCTGCTTTGAGGCAGTAAAGTGATGAAAGCATCAGGTATTCATGAAAATGTCATCAAACTTGTAAGAAGTGTGTCCTAAGACACTTTCTTTGGTTGAAAACCAGAAAAAAAAGGTTTTGTTTAGTAAAATCAACTTTTGGTCTCTCTGCGGGCTAAAATCACTTTAAGAGCATAACAACAAGATTTGTTGCTGCTTTGAGGCAGTAAAGTGATGAAAAGCATCAGGTCATCTTGTAAGAAAAGTGTCCTAACTTTTTGGTTAAAACCCAAAAAAAGAAGGTTTAGTAAATCTCTATGGTGCTAAAAAATCGAAACATGTCATCAAACTTGTAAGAAGTTTGTTGTTTAGAAAAATCAACTTTTGTCTCTCTGGTCTGAAGCATATGCTGCTTTGAGGCAGTAAAGTGATGAAAGCATCAGGTATTCATGAAACTTGTAAGAACTTGTAAGACATCCTATCACTGAAAACCAGAAAAAAGGTTTGTTTAGAAAATCAACTTTTGGTCTCTTATCATGAAATCTTTTAAGAGCATAACACAAGATGTTGCTGCTTTGAGGCAGTAAAGTGATGAAAGCATCAGGTATTCATGAAATGTGAAAAATGTCATCAAACTTAAAAAACAGAAAAAAAAAAGGTTTTTGTTTAGGAAAATCAACTTTGGCTCTTTTGTGAAAATAAAACAAATTTAGTGCTGCTTTGAGAGTTATCAGGTATTCATGAAAATGTCATCAAACTTAGTTTGTCCTAAGGTGTTGAAAAAGTCAAAAAATGAAGACACTTTCTATCGTTGAAAACCAAGAAAAAGGTTTTGTTTCAGGAAAATCAACTTTGGTCTCTCTGGCTAAAAATCAGTTTAAGAGCATAAAAACAAGATGGTGCTGCTTTGAGGCAGTAAAGTGATGAAAGCATCAGGTATTCATGAAAATGTCATCAAACTTGTAAGAAGTGTGTCCTAAGACACTTTCTATCGTGAAAACCAGAAAAAAGGTTTTGTTTAGTAAAATCCACTTTTGGTCTCTCTGTGGGCTGGAAATCAATTTAAGAGCATAACAACTATATGTTGTGCTTTGAGGCAGTAAAAGTGATGAAAGCATCAGGTATTCATGAAAATGTCATCAAACTTGTAAGAAGTGTGTCCTAAGACACTTTCTATCGTTGAAACCAGAAAAAGGTTTTGTTTAGTAAAATCAACACTTTTGGTCTCTCTGCGGGCTGGAAATCACTTTAAGAGCATAAAACAAGATGTTGCTGCTTTGAGGCAGTAAAGTGATGAAAGCATCAGGTATTCATGAAAATGTCATCAAACTTGTAAGAAGTGTGTCCTAAGACACTTTCTATCGTTGAAAACCAAGAAAAAGGTTTTGTTTAGGAAAATCAACTTTGGTCTCTCTGGCTGGAAATCTGTTAAGAGCATAAAACAAGATAGTTGCTGCTTTGAGGCAGTAAAGTGATGAAAGCATCAGGTATTCATGAAAATGTCATCAAACTTGTAAGTTGTGTCCTAAGACACTTCTATCGTTGAAAACCTAGAAAAAAGGTTTTGTTTAGGAAAATCAACTTTTGGTCTCTCTGGCTGAAATCATTTTAAGAGCATAAAACAAGATGTTGCTGCTTTGAGGCAGTAAAGTGATGAAAGCATCAGGTATTCATGAAAATGTCATCAAACTTGTAAGAAGTGTGTCCTAAGACACTTTCTATCGTTGAAAACCAGAAAAAGTTTTGTTTAGGAAAATCAACTTTTGGTCTCTCTTGGGCTGCAAATCACTTAAGAGCATAAAACAAGATGTTGCTGCTTTGAGGCAGTAAAGTGATGAAAGCATCAGGTATTCATGAAAATGTCATCAAACTTGTAAGAAGTGTGTCCTAAGACACTTTCTATTTGAAAACCTAAAAAAAGGTTTTGTTTAGGAAAATCAACTTTTGGTGAGGCTAAAATCACTTTAAGAGCATAAAACAAGATGTTGCTGCTTTGAGGCAGTAAAGTGATGAAAGCATCAGGTATTCATGAAAATGTCATCAAACTTGTAAGAAGTGTGTCCTAAGACACTTTCTATCGTGAAAACCTAGAAAAAGGTTTTGTTTAGGAAAATCAACTTTGGTCTCTCTGCGGGCTGGAAATCTGTATAAGAGCATAAAAACAAGATAGTGCTGCTTTGAGGCAGTAAAGTGATGAAAGCATCAGGTATTCATGAAAATGTCATCAAACTTGTAAGAAGTGTGTCCTAAGACACTTTCTATCGTTGAAAACCAAGAAAAAAGGTTTTGTTTAGAAAATCAACTTTTGGTCTCTCTTGGGCTGGAAAATCACTTTAAGAGCATAAAACAAGATAGTGCTGCTTTGAGGCAGTAAAGTGATGAAAGCATCAGGTATTCATGAAAATGTCATCAAACTTGTAAGAAGTGTGTCCTAAGACACTTTCTTTGGTTGAAAACCCAGAAAAAAGGTTTTGTTTAGTAAAATCCGCTTTTGGTCTCTCTGCGGGCTAAAAATCACTTTAAGAGCATAAAAACAATATGTTGCTGCTTTGAGGCAGTAAAGTGATGCAAGCATCAGGTATTCATGAAAATGTCATCAAACTTGTAAGAAGTTTGTCCTAAGACACTTTCTTTGGTTGAAAACCCAGAAAAAAAGGTTTTGTTTAGTTAAATCAACTTTTGGTCTCTCTGCGGGCTGGAAATCTTTATAAGAGCATACAAATAAGATAGTGCTGCTTTGAGGCAGTAAAGTTATGAAAGCATCAGGTATTCATGAAAATGTCATCAAACTTGTAAGAAGTGTGTCCTAAGACACTTTCTATCGTTGAAAACCAGAAAAAAGGTTTTGTTTAGAAAATCAACTTTTGGTCTCTCTGCGGGCTGGAAATCAATTTAAGAGCATAAAAACAAGATAGTTGCTGCTTTGAGGCAGTAAAGTGATGAAAGCATCAGGTATTCATGAAAATGTCATCAAACTTGTAAGAAGTGTGTCCTAAGACACTTTCTATCGTTGAAAACCAAGAAAAAAGGTTTTGTTTAGGAAAATCAACTTTTGGTCTCTCTGCGGGCTAAAAATCACTTTAAGAGCATAAAAACAAGATGTTGCTGCTTTGAGGCAGTAAAGTGATGAAAGCATCAGGTATTCATGAAAATGTCATCAAACTTGTAAGAAGTGTGTCCTAAGACACTTTCTATCATTGAAAACCTAGAAAAAAGGTTTTGTTTAGGAAAATCACTTTTGGTCTCTCTGCGGGCTGGAAATCAGTTTAAGAGCATAAAAATCAATATGTTGCTGCTTTGAGGCAGTAAAGTGATGAAAGCATCAGGTATTCATGAAAATGTCATCAAACTTGTAAGAAGTGTGTCCTAAGACACTTTCTATTGTTGAAAACCCAGAAAAAAAGGTTTTGTTTAGTAAAATCCACTTTTGGTCTCTCTGCGGGCTGGAAATCACTTTAAGAGCATAAAAACAATATGTTGCTGCTTTGAGGCAGTAAAGTGATGAAAGCATCAGGTATTCATGAAAATGTCATCAAACTTGTAAGAAGTGTGTCCTAAGACACTTTCTATCGTTGAAAACCAAGAAAAAAGGTTTTGTTTAGGAAAATCAACTTTTGGTCTCTCTGCGGGCTGGAAATCTGTATAAGAGCATAAAAACAAGATAGTGCTGCTTTGAGGCAGTAAAGTGATGAAAGCATCAGGTATTCATGAAAATGTCATCAAACTTGTAAGTTGTGTGTCCTAAGACACTTGCAATCGTTGAAAACCCAGAAAAAAGGTTTTGTTTAGGAAAATCAACTTTTAGTCTCTCTGCGGGCTGTAAATCATTTTAAGAGCATAAAAACAATTTGTTGCTGCTTTGAGGCAGTAAAGTGATGAAAGCATCAGGTATTCATGAAAATGTCATCAAACTTGTAAGAAGTGTGTCCTAAGACACTTTCTATCGTTGAAAACCAAGAAAAAAGGTTTTGTTTAGGAAAATCAACTTTTGGTCTCTCTGCGGGCTGCAAATCACTTTAAGAGCATAAAACAATATGTTGCTGCTTTGAGGCAGTAAAGTGATGAAAGCATCAGGTATTCATGAAAATGTCATCAAACTTGTAAGAAGTGTGTCCTAAGACACTTTCTATCATTGAAAACCAGAAAAAAGGTTTTGTTTAGGAAAATCAACTTTGGTCTCTGGTCTCTCGGGCTGGAAATCACTTTAAGAGCATAAAAACAATATGTTGCTGCTTTGAGGCAGTAAAGTGATGAAAGCATCAGGTATTCATGAAAATGTCATCAAACTTGTAAGAAGTGTGTCCTAAGACACTTTCTATCATTGAAAACCTAGAAAAAAGGTTTTGTTTAGGAAAATCAACTTTTGGTCTCTCTGCGGGCTGGAAATCTGTATAAGAGCATAAAAACAAGATAGTGCTGCTTTGAGGCAGTAAAGTGATGAAAGCATCAGGTATTCATGAAAATGTCATCAAACTTGTAAGAAGTGTGTCCTAAGACACTTTCTATCGTTGAAAACCAAGAAAAAAGGTTTTGTTTAGGAAAATCAACTTTTGGTCTCTCTGCGGGCTAAAAATCACTTTAAGAGCATAAAAACAAGATAGTGCTGCTTTGAGGCAGTAAAGTGATGAAAGCATCAGGTATTCATGAAAATGTCATCAAACTTGTAAGAAGTGTGTCCTAAGACACTTTCTATCGTTGAAAACCAGAAAAAAAGGTTTTGTTTAGTAAAATCAACTTTTGGTCTCTCTGCGGGCTAAAAATCACTTTAAGAGCATAAAAACAATATGTTGCTGCTTTGAGGCAGTAAAGTGATGAAAGCATCAGGTATTCATGAAAATGTCATCAAACTTGTAAGAAGTGTGTCCTAAGACACTTTCTTTGGTTGAAAACCCAGAAAAAAAGGTTTTTGTTTAGAAAATCAACTTTTGGTCTCTCTGCGGGCTGGAAATCACTTTAAGATCATTAAAACAATATGTTGCTGCTTTGAGGCAGTAAAGTGATGAAAGCATCAGGTATTCATGAAAATGTCATCAAACTTGTAAGAAGTGTGTCCTAAGACACTTTCTATCGTTAAAAAACAAGAAAAAAGGTTTTGTTTAGGAAAATCAACTTTTGGTCTCTCTGCGGGCTGGAAATCTGTATAAGAGCATAAAAACAAGATAGTGCTGCTTTGAGGCAGTAAAGTGATGAAAGCATCAGGTATTCATGAAAATGTCATCAAACTTGTAAGAAGTGTGTCCTAAGACACTTTCTATCGTTGAAAACCAAGAAAAAAGGTTTTGTTTAGGAAAATCAACTTTTGGTCTCTCTGCGGGCTGGACATCTGTATAAGAGGATAAAACAAGATAGTGCTGCTTTGAGGCAGTAAAGTGATGAAAGCATCAGGTATTCATGAAAATGTCATCAAACTTGTAAGAAGTGTGTCCTAAGACAATTTCTATCGTTGAAAACCCAGAAAAAAGGTTTTGTTTAGGAAAATCCACTTTTGGTCTCTCTGCGGGCTGGAAATCAATTTAAGAGCATAACAACTATATGTTGCTGCTTTGAGGCAGTAAAGTGATGAAAGCATCAGGTATTCATGAAAATGTCATCAAACTTGTAAGAAGTGTGTCCTAAGACACTTTCTATCGTTGAAAACCAAAAAAGGTTTTGTTTAGGAAAATCAACTTTGGTCTCTCTCGGGCTAAAAATCACTTTAAGAGCATAAAACAAGATGGTGCTGCTTTGAGGCAGTAAAAGTGATGAAAGCATCAGGTATTCATGAAAATGTCATCAAACTTGTAAGAAGTGTGTCCTTAGACACTTTCTATCATTGAAAACCTAGAAAAAAGGTTTTGTTTAGGAAAATCAACTTTTGGTCTCTCTGCGGGCTGGAAATCTGTATAAGAGCATAAAAACAAGATAGTGCTGCTTTGAGGCAGTAAAGTGATGAAAGCATCAGGTATTCATGAAAATGTCATCAAACTTGTAAGAAGTGTGTCCTAAGACACTTTCTATCGTTGAAAACCAAGAAAAAAGGTTTTGTTTAGGAAAATCAACTTTTGGTCTCTCTGCGGGCTAAAAAAATCACTTTAAGAGCATAAAAACAAGATAGTGCTGCTTTGAGGCAGTAAAGTGATGAAAGCATCAGGTATTCATGAAAATGTCATCAAACTTGTAAGAAGTGTGTCCTAAGACACTTTCTTTGGTTGAAAGCCAGAAAAAAAGGTTTTGTTTAGTTAAATCAACTTTTGGTCTCTCTGCGGGCTAAAAATCACTTTAAGAGCATAAAAACAAGATGGTGCTGCTTTGAGGCAGTAAAGTGATGAAAGCATCAGGTATTCATAACAATGTCATCAAACTTGTAAGAAGTGTGTCCTAAGACACTTGCTATCATTTAAAACCCAGAAAAAAGGTTTTGTTTAGTAAAATCCACTTTTGGTCTCTCTGCGGGCTGGAAATCACTTTAAGATCATTAAAACAATATGTTGCTGCTTTGAGGCAGTAAAGTGATGAAAGCATCAGGTATTCATGAAAATGTCATCAAACTTGTAAGAAGTGTGTCCTAAGACACTTTCTATCGTTAAAAAACAAGATAAAAGGTTTTGTTTAGGAAAATCAACTTTTGGTCTCTCTGCGGGCTGGAAATCTGTATAAGAGCATAAAAACAAGATAGTGCTGCTTTGAGGCAGTAAAGTGATGAAAGCATCAGGTATTCATGAAAATGTCATCAAACTTGTAAGAAGTGTGTCCTAAGACACTTTATATCGTTAAAAAACAAGAAAAAATGTTTTGTTTAGGAAAATCAACTTTTGGTCTCTCTGCGGGCTGGAAATCTGTATAAGAGGATAAAAACAAGATAGTGCTGCTTTGAGGCAGTAAAGTGATGAAAGCATCAGGTATTCATGAAAATGTCATCAAACTTGTAAGAAGTTTGTCCTAAGACACTTTCTTTGGTTGAAAACCCAGAAAAAAAGGTTTTGTTTAGTAAAATCCACTTTTGATCTCTCTGTGGGCTGGAAATCAATTTAAGAGCATAACAACTATATGTTGCTGCTTTGAGGCAGTAAAGTGATGAAAGCATCAGGTATTCATGAAAATGTCATCAAACTTGTAAGAAGTGTGTCCTAAGACACTTTCTATCGTTGAAAACCAAGAAAAAAGGTTTTGTTTAGGAAAATCAACTTTTGGTCTCTCTGCGGGCTAAAAATCACTTTAAGAGCATAAAAACAAGATGGTGCTGCTTTGAGGCAGTAAAGTGATGAAAGCATCAGGTATTCATGAAAATGTCATCAAACTTGTAAGAAGTGTGTCCTAAGACACTTTCTATCATTGAAAACCTAGAAAAAAGGTTTTGTTTAGGAAAATCAACTTTTGGTCTCTCTGCGGGCTGCAAATCACTTTAAGAGCATAAAAAACAAGATGGTCCTGCTTTGAGGCAGTAAAGTGATGAAAGCATCAGGTATTCATGAAAATGTCATCAAACTTGTAAGAAGTGTGTCCTAAGACACTTTCTATCGTTGAAAACCAAAAAAAAGGTTTTGTTTAGGAAAATCAACTTTTTGGGTCTCTCTATGGCTGGAAATCTGTATAAGAGCATAAAACAAGATAGTGCTGCTTTGAGGCAGTAAAGTGATGAAAGCATCAGGTATTCATGAAAATGTCATCAAACTTGTAAGAAGTGTGTCCTAAGACACTTTATATCGTTAAAAACAAGAAAAAAGGTTTTGTTTAGGAAAATCAACTTTTGGTCTCTCTATGGCTGGAAATCTTTATAAGAGCATAAAAATAAGATAGTGCTGCTTTGAGGCAGTAAAGTTATGAAAGCATCAGGTATTCATGAAATTGTCATCAAACTTGTAAGAAGTTTGTCCTAAGACACTTTTGGTTGAAAACCAGAAAAAAAAGGTTTTGTTTAGTAAAATCCACTTTTGATCTCTCTGTGGGCTGGAAATCAATTTAAGAGCATAACAACTATATGTTGCTGCTTTGAGGCAGTAAAGTGATGAAAGCATCAGGTATTCATGAAAATGTCATCAAACTTGTAAGAAGTGTGTCCTAAGACACTTTCTATCGTTGAATACCAAGAAAAAAGGTTTTGTTTAGGAAAATCAACTTTTGGTCTCTCTGCGGGCTAAAAATCACTTTAAGAGCATAAAAACAAGATGGTGCTGCTTTGAGGCAGTAAAGTGATGAAAGCATCAGGTATTCATAAAAATGTCATCAAACTTGTAAGAAGTGTGTCCTAAGACACTTGCTATCATTGAAAACCCAGAAAAAAGGTTTTGTTTAGGAAAATCCACTTTTGGTCTCTCTGCGGGCTGGAAATCAATTTAAGAGCATAACAACTATATGTTGCTGCTTTGAGGCAGTAAAGTGATGAAAGCATCAGGTATTCATGAAAATGTCATCAAACTTGTAAGAAGTGTGTCCTAAGACACTTTCTATCGTTAAAAAACAAGAAAAAAGGTTTTGTTTAGGAAAATCAACTTTTGGTCTCTCTGCAGGCTGGAAATCTGTATAAGAGCATAAAAACAAGATAGTGCTGCTTTGAGGCAGTAAAGTGATGAAAGCATCAGGTATTCATGAAAATGTCATCAAACTTATGAGAAGTGTGTCCTAAGACACTTTCTATCGTTGAAAACCAAGAAAAAAGGTTTTGTTTAGGAAAATCCACGTTTGGTCTCTCTGCGGGCTGGAAATCAGTTTAAGAGCATAAAAACAATATGTTGCTGCTTTGAGGCAGTAAAGTGATGAAAGCATCAGGTATTCATGAAAATGTCATCAAACTTGTAAGAAGTGTGTCCTAAGACACTTTCTATCGTTGAAAACCAAGAAAAAAAGGGTTTTGTTCAGGAAAATCAACTTTGGTCTCTCTGGGCTGGAAATCACTTTAAGAGCATAAAAACAAGATGGTGCTGCTTTGAGGCAGTAAAGTGATGAAAGCATCAGGTATTCATGAAAATGTCATCAAACTTGTAAGAAGTGTGTCCTAAGACACTTTCTATCGTTGAAAACCCAGAAAAAAGGTTTTGTTTAGGAAAATCCACTTTTGGTCTCTCTGCGGGCTGGAAATCAATTTAAGAGCATAACAACTATATGTTGCTGCTTTGAGGCAGTAAAGTGATGAAAGCATCAGGTATTCATGAAAATGTCATCAAACTTGTAAGAAGTGTGTCCTAAGACACTTTCTATCGTTGAAAACCAAGAAAAAAGGTTTTGTTCAGGAAAATCAACTTTTGGTCTCTCTGCGGGCTAAAAATCACTTTAAGAGCATAAAAACAAGATGGTGCTGCTTTGAGGCAGTAAAGTGATGAAAGCATCAGGTATTCATGAAAATGTCATCAAACTTGTAAGAAGTGTGTCCTAAGACACTTTCTATCGTTGAAAACCAAGAAAAAAGGTTTTGTTTAGGAAAATCAACTTTTGGTCCCTCTGCGGGCTGGAAATCTGTATAAGAGCATAAAAACAAGATAGTGCTGCTTTGAGGCAGTAAAGTGATGAAAGCATCAGGTATTCATGAAAATGTCATCAAACTTGTAAGAAGTGTGTCCTAAGACACTTTATATCGTTAAAAAACAAGAAAAAAGGTTTTGTTTAGGAAAATCAACTTTTGGTCTCTCTGCGGGCTGGAAATCTTTATAAGAGCATAAAAATAAGATAGTGCTGCTTTGAGGCAGTAAAGTTATGAAAGCATCAGGTATTCATGAAATTGTCATCAAACTTGTAAGAAGTTTGTCCTAAGACACTTTCTTTGGTTGAAAACCCAGAAAAAAAGGTTTTGTTTAGTAAAATCCACTTTTGATCTCTCTGTGGGCTGGAAATCAATTTAAGAGCATAACAACTATATGTTGCTGCTTTGAGGCAGTAAAGTGATGAAAGCATCAGGTATTCATGAAAATGTCATCAAACTTGTAAGAAGTGTGTCCTAAGACACTTTCTATCGTTGAATACCAAGAAAAAAGGTTTTGTTTAGGAAAATCAACTTTTGGTCTCTCTGCGGGCTAAAAATCACTTTAAGAGCATAAAAACAAGATGGTGCTGCTTTGAGGCAGTAAAGTGATGAAAGCATCAGGTATTCATAAAAATGTCATCAAACTTGTAAGAAGTGTGTCCTAAGACACTTGCTATCATTGAAAACCAGAAAAAAAAGGTTTTGTTTAGGAAAATCCACTTTTGGTCTCTCTGCGGGCTGGAAATCAATTTAAGAGCATAACAACTATATGTTGCTGCTTTGAGGCAGTAAAGTGATGAAAGCATCAGGTATTCATGAAAATGTCATCAAACTTGTAAGAAGTGTGTCCTAAGACACTTTCTATCGTTAAAAAACAAGAAAAAAGGTTTTGTTTAGGAAAATCAACTTTTGGTCTCTCTGCAGGCTGGAAATCTGTATAAGAGCATAAAAACAAGATAGTGCTGCTTTGAGGCAGTAAAGTGATGAAAGCATCAGGTATTCATGAAAATGTCATCAAACTTATGAGAAGTGTGTCCTAAGACACTTTCTATCGTTGAAAACCAAGAAAAAAGGTTTTGTTTAGGAAAATCCACGTTTGGTCTCTCTGCGGGCTGGAAATCAGTTTAAGAGCATAAAAACAATATGTTGCTGCTTTGAGGCAGTAAAGTGATGAAAGCATCAGGTATTCATGAAAATGTCATCAAACTTGTAAGAAGTGTGTCCTAAGACACTTTCTATCGTTGAAAACCAAGAAAAAAGGTTTTGTTCAGGAAAATCAACTTTTGGTCTCTCTGCGGGCTAAAAATCACTTTAAGAGCATAAAAACAAGATGGTGCTGCTTTGAGGCAGTAAAGTGATGAAAGCATCAGGTATTCATGAAAATGTCATCAAACTTGTAAGAAGTGTGTCCTAAGACACTTTCTATCATTAAAAACCTAGAAAAAAGGTTTTGTTTAGGAAAATCAACTTTTGGTCTCTCTGCGGGCTGGAAATCAATTTAAGAGCATAACAACTATATGTTGCTGCTTTGAGGCAGTAAAGTGATGAAAGCATCAGGTATTCATGAAAATGTCATCAAACTTGTAAGAAGTGTGTCCTAAGACACTTTCTATCGTTGAAAACCAAGAAAAAAGGTTTTGTTTAGGAAAATCAACTTTTGGTCTCTCTGCGGGCTAAAAATCACTTTAAGAGCATAAAAACAAGATGGTGCTGCTTTGAGGCAGTAAAGTGATGAAAGCATCAGGTATTCATGAAAATGTCATCAAACTTGTAAGAAGTGTGTCCTAAGACACTTTCTATCGTTGAAAACCAAGAAAAAAGGTTTTGTTTAGGAAAATCAACTTTTGGTCCCTCTGCGGGCTGGAAATCTGTATAAGAGCATAAAAACAAGATAGTGCTGCTTTGAGGCAGTAAAGTGATGAAAGCATCAGGTATTCATGAAAATGTCATCAAACTTGTAAGAAGTGTGTCCTAAGACACTTTATATCGTTAAAAAACAAGAAAAAAGGTTTTGTTTAGGAAAATCAACTTTTGGTCTCTCTGCGGGCTAAAAATCACTTTAAGAGCATAAAAACAAGATGGTGCTGCTTTGAGGCAGTAAAGTGATGAAAGCATCAGGTATTCATGAAAATGTCATCAAACTTGTAAGAAGTGTGTCCTTAGACACTTTCTATCATTGAAAACCTAGAAAAAAGGTTTTGTTTAGGAAAATCAACTTTTGGTCTCTCTGCGGGCTGGAAATCTTTATAAGAGCATAAAAATAAGATAGTGCTGCTTTGAGGCAGTAAAGTTATGAAAGCATCAGGTATTCATGAAATTGTCATCAAACTTGTAAGAAGTTTGTCCTAAGACACTTTCTTTGGTTGAAAACCCAGAAAAAAAGGTTTTGTTTAGTAAAATCCACTTTTGATCTCTCTGTGGGCTGGAAATCAATTTAAGAGCATAACAACTATATGTTGCTGCTTTGAGGCAGTAAAGTGATGAAAGCATCAGGTATTCATGAAAATGTCATCAAACTTGTAAGAAGTGTGTCCTAAGACACTTTCTATCGTTGAATACCAAGAAAAAAGGTTTTGTTTAGGAAAATCAACTTTTGGTCTCTCTGCGGGCTAAAAATCACTTTAAGAGCATAAAAACAAGATGGTGCTGCTTTGAGGCAGTAAAGTGATGAAAGCATCAGGTATTCATAAAAATGTCATCAAACTTGTAAGAAGTGTGTCCTAAGACACTTGCTATCATTGAAAACCCAGAAAAAAGGTTTTGTTTAGGAAAATCCACTTTTGGTCTCTCTGCGGGCTGGAAATCAATTTAAGAGCATAACAACTATATGTTGCTGCTTTGAGGCAGTAAAGTGATGAAAGCATCAGGTATTCATGAAAATGTCATCAAACTTGTAAGAAGTGTGTCCTAAGACACTTTCTATCGTTAAAAAACAAGAAAAAAGGTTTTGTTTAGGAAAATCAACTTTTGGTCTCTCTGCAGGCTGGAAATCTGTATAAGAGCATAAAAACAAGATAGTGCTGCTTTAAGGCAGTAAAGTGATGAAAGCATCAGGTATTCATGAAAATGTCATCAAACTTATGAGAAGTGTGTCCTAAGACACTTTCTATCGTTGAAAACCAAGAAAAAAGGTTTTGTTTAGGAAAATCCACGTTTGGTCTCTCTGCGGGCTGGAAATCAGTTTAAGAGCATAAAAACAATATGTTGCTGCTTTGAGGCAGTAAAGTGATGAAAGCATCAGGTATTCATGAAAATGTCATCAAACTTGTAAGAAATGTGTCCTAAGACACTTTCTATCGTTAAAAAACAAGAAAAAAAGGTTTTGTTTAGGAAAATCAACTTTTGGTCTCTCTGCGGGCTGGAAATCTGTATAAGAGCATAAAAACAAGATAGTGCTGCTTTGAGGCAGTAAAGTGATGAAAGCATCAGGTATTCATGAAAATGTCATCAAACTTGTAAGAAGTGTGTCCTAAGACACTTTCTATCATTGAAAACCTAGAAAAAATGTTTTGTTTAGGAAAATCAACTTTTGGTCTCTCTGCGGGCTGCAAATCACTTTAATAGCATGAAAACAAGATGGTGCTGCTTTGAGGCAGTAAAGTGATGAAAGCATCAGGTATTCATGAAAATGTCATCAAACTTGTAAGAAGTGTGTCCTAAGACACTTTCTATCGTTAAAAAACAAGAAAAAAGGTTTTGTTTAGAAAAATCAACTTTTGGTCTCTGTGGGCTGGAAATCAGTTTAAGAGCATAAAAACAAGATAGTGCTGCTTTGAGGCAGTAAAGTGATGAAAGCATCAGGTATTCATGAAAATGTCATCAAACTTGTAAGAAGTTTGTCCTAAGACACTTTCTTTGGTTGAAAACCCAGAAAAAAAGGTTTTGTTTAGTAAAATCCACTTTTGGTCTCTCTGCGGGCTGGAAATCACTTTAAGAGCATAACAACTATATGTTGCTGCTTTGAGGCAGTAAAGTGATGAAAGCATCAGGTATTCATGAAAATGTCATCAAACGTGTAAGAAGTTTGTCCTAAGACACTTTCTTTGGTTGAAAACCCAGAAAAAAAGTTTTTTTTTAGTAAAATCCACTTTTGGTCTCTCTGCGGGCTGGAAATCACTTTAAGAGCATAACAACTATATGTTGCTGCTTTGAGGCAGTAAAGTGATGAAAGCATCAGGTATTCATGAAAATGTCATCAAACTTGTAAGAAGTTTGTCCTAAGACACTTTCTTTGGTTGAAAACCCAGAAAAAAAGGTTTTGTTTAGTAAAATCCACTTTTGGTCTCTCTGCGGGCTGGAAATCTGTATAAGAGCATAAAAACAAGATAGTGCTGCTTTGAGGCAGTAAAGTGATGAAAGCATCAGGTATTCATGAAAATGTCATCAAACTTGTAAGAAATGTGTCCTAAGACACTTTCTATCGTTAAAAAACAAGAAAAAAAGGTTTTGTTTAGGAAAATCAACTTTTGGTCTCTCAGCGGGCTGGAAATCTGTATAAGAGCATAAAAACAAGATAGTGCTGCTTTGAGGCAGTAAAGTGATGAAAGCATCAGGTATTCATGAAAATGTCATCAAACTTGTAAGAAGTGTGTCCTAAGACACTTTCTATCATTGAAAACCTAGAAAAAATGTTTTGTTTAGGAAAATCAACTTTTGGTCTCTCTGCGGGCTGCAAATCACTTTAATAGCATGAAAACAATATGTTGCTGCTTTGAGGCAGTAAAGTGATGAAAGCATCAGGTATTCATGAAAATGTCATCAAACTTGTAAGAAGTGTGTCCTAAGACACTTTCTATCATTAAAAAACAAGAAAAAAAGGTTTTGTTTAGGAAAATCAACTTTTGGTCTCTCTGCGGGCTGGAAATCTGTATGAGAGGATAAAAACAAGATAGTGCTGCTTTGAGGCAGTAAAGTGATGCAAGCATCAGGTATTCATGAAAATGTCATCAAACTTGTAAGAAGTTTGTCCTAAGACACTTTCTTTGGTTGAAAACCCAGAAAAAAAGGTTTTGTTTAGTTAAATCAACTTTTGGTCTCTCTGCGGGCTAAAAATCACTTTAAGAGCATAAAAACAAGATGGTGCTGCTTTGAGGCAGTAAAGTGATGAAAGCATCAGGTATTCATGAAAATGTCATCAAACTTGTAAGAAGTGTGTCCTAAGACACTTTCTATCGTTGAAAACCAAGAAAAAAGGTTTTGTTTAGGAAAATCAACTTTTGGTCTCTCTGCGGGCTGGAAATCTGTATAAGAGCATAAAAACAAGATAGTGCTGCTTTGAGGCAGTAAAGTGATGAAAGCATCAGGTATTCATGAAAATGTCATCAAACTTGTAAGAAGTGTGTCCTAAGACACTTTCTATCGTTGAATACCAAGAAAAAAGGTTTTGTTTAGGAAAATCAACTTTTGGTCTCTCTGCGGGCTAAAAATCACTTTAAGAGCATAAAAACAAGATGGTGCTGCTTTGAGGCAGTAAAGTGATGAAAGCATCAGGTATTCATGAAAATGTCATCAAACTTGTAAGAAGTGTGTCCTAAGACACTTCCTATCATTGAAAACCAGAAAAAAAGGTTTTGTTTAGGAAAATCCACTTTTGGTCTCTCTGCGGGCTGGAAATCAATTTAAGAGCATAACAACTATATGTTGCTGCTTTGAGGCAGTAAAGTGATGAAAGCATCAGGTATTCATGAAAATGTCATCAAACTTGTAAGAAGTGTGTCCTAAGACACTTTCTATCGTTAATTAAACAAGAAAAAAGGTTTTGTTTAGGAAAATCAACTTTTGGTCTCTCTGCGGGCTGGAAATCTGTATAAGAGCATAAAAACAAGATAGTGCTGCTTTGAGGCAGTAAAGTGATGAAAGCATCAGGTATTCATGAAAATGTCATCAAACTTGTAAGAAGTGTGTCCTAAGACACTTTCTATCGTTGAAAACCAAGAAAAAAGGTTTTGTTTAGGAAAATCAACTTTTGGTCTCTCTGCGGGCTGCAAATCACTTTAAGAGCATAAAACAATATGTTGCTGCTTTGAGGCAGTAAAGTGATGAAAGCATCAGGTATTCATGAAAATGTCATCAAACTTGTAAGAAGTGTGTCCTAAGACACTTTCTATTGTTGAAAACCCAGAAAAAAAGGTTTTGTTTAGTAAAATCCACTTTTGGTCTCACTGCGGGCTAAAAATCACTTTAAGAGCATAAAACAAGATGGTGCTGCTTTGAGGCAGTAAAGTGATGAAAGCATCAGGTATTCATGAAAATGTCATCAAACTTGTAAGAAGTGTGTCCTAAGACACTTTCTATCGTTGAAAACCAGAAAAAAAAGGTTTTGTTTAGAAAATCAACTTTTGGGTCTCTGTGGGCTGGAAATCACTTTAAGAGCATAAAAAAGAGATAGTGCTGCTTTGAGGCAGTAAAGTGATGAAAGCATCAGGTATTCATGAAAATGTCATCAAACTTGTAAGAAGTGTGTCCTAAGACACTTTATCGTTGAAAACAAAAAAAAGGTTTTGTTTAGAAAATCAACTTTTGGTCTCTCAGGCTGGAAATCTTTAAGAGCATAAAAAATATGTGCTGCTTTGAGGCAGTAAAGTGATGAAAGCATCAGGTATTCATGAAAATGTCATCAAACTTGTAAGAAGTTTGTCCTAAGACACTTTCTTTGGTTGAAAAACCAAGAAAAAGGTTTTGTTTAGTAAAATCCACTTTGGTCTCTCTGCGGCTGGAAATCACTTAAGAGCATAAAACAAGATATGTTGCTGCTTTGAGGCAATAAAGTGATGAAAGCATCAGGTATTCATGAAAATGTCATCAAACTTGTAAGAAGTTTGTCCTAAGACACTTTCTTTGTTGAAAACCCAGAAAAAAGGTTTTGTTTAGTAAAATCCACTTTTGCTCTCTGCGGGCTGGAAATCTGTTTAAGAGCATAAAACAATATGTTGCTGCTTTGAGGCAGTAAAGTGATGAAAGCATCAGGTATTCATGAAAATGTCATCAAACTTGTAAGAAGTGTGTCCTAAGACACTTTCTATCGTTGAAAACCAAGAAAAAAAGGTTTTGTTTAGGAAAATCAACTTTGGTCTCTCATGGCTGGAAATCACTGTATAAGAGCATAAAAACAAGATGGTGCTGCTTTGAGGCAGTAAAGTGATGAAAGCATCAGGTATTCATGAAAATGTCATCAAACTTGTAAGAAGTGTGTCCTAAGACACTTTCTATCATTGAAAACCCAGAAAAAGGTTTTGTTTAGAAAATCAACTTTGGTCTCTGCGGGCTAAAATCACTTTAAGAGCATAAAACAATATGTTGCTGCTTTGAGGCAGTAAAGTGATGAAAGCATCAGGTATTCATGAAAATGTCATCAAACTTGTAAGAAGTGTGTCCTAAGACACTTTCTATCGTTGAAAAACCCAAAAAAAAGGTTTTGTTTAGGAAAATCAACTTTTTGGTCTCTCTGCAGGCTGGAAATCTGTAAGAGCATAAAAACAAGATAGTTGCTGCTTTGAGGCAATAAAGTGATGAAAGCATCAGGTATTCATGAAAATGTCATCAAACTTGTAAGAAGTTTGTCCTAAGACACTTTCTATCGTTGAAAAACCAGAAAAAAGGTTTTGTTTAGGAAAATCAACTTTTTTGGGTCTCTCTGCGCTGGAAATCTGTATAAGAGCATAAAAAAAGATAGTGCTGCTTTGAGGCAGTAAAGTGATGAAAGCATCAGGTATTCATGAAAATGTCATCAAACTTGTAAGAAGTGTGTCCTAAGACACTTTCTATCGTTAAAACCAAGAAAAAAAGGTTTTGTTTAGAAAATCAACTTTTGGTCTCTCTCTGGGGCTAAATCACTTTAAGAGCATAAAACAAGATGGTGCTGCTTTGAGGCAGTAAAGTGATGAAAGCATCAGGTATTCATGAAAATGTCATTAAACTTGTAAGAAGTGTGTCCTAAGACACTTTCTATCGTTGAAAACCAAAAAAAAGGTTTTGTTTAGGAAAATCAACTTTTGGTCTCTCTGCGGCTAAAAAATCTTTATAAGAGCATAAAAAAAGATAGTGCTGCTTTGAGGCAGTAAAGTGATGAAAGCATCAGGTATTCATGAAAATGTCATCAAACTTGTAAGAAGTGTGTCCTAAGACACTTTCTATCATTGAAAACCCAGAAAAAAGGTTTTGTTTAGTAAAATCCACTTTTGGTCTCTCTGTGGGCTGGAAATCAATTTAAGAGCATAACAACAATATGTTGCTGCTTTGAGGCAGTAAAGTGATGAAAGCATCAGGTATTCATGAAAATGTCATCAAAACTTGTAAGAAGTGTGTCCTAAGACACTTTCTATCGTTTAAAACCAAGAAAAAAGGTTTTGTTTAGGAAAATCAACTTTGGTCTCTCTGCGGGCTAAAAATCACTTTAAGAGCATAAAACAAGATGGTGCTGCTTTTGAGGCAGTAAAGTGATGAAAGCATCAGGTATTCATAAAAATGTCATCAAACTTGTAAGAAGTGTGTCCTAAGNCACTTTCTATCATTGAAAACCAAAAAAAAGGTTTTGTTTAGGAAAATCAACTTTTGGTCTCTCTGGGGCTGAAATCATTTAAGAGCATAAAACAATATGGTGCTGCTGCTTTTAGGCAGGCAGTAAAGTGATGAAAGCATCAGGTATTCATGAAAATGTCATCAAACTTAAGAAGTGTGTCCTAAGACACTTTCTATCGTTAAAAAAAAGAAAAAGGTTTTGTTTAGAAAAATCAACTTTTGGTCTCTCTGAGGGCTGGAAATCTGTATAAGAGCATAAAAACAAGATAGTGCTGCTTTGAGGCAGTAAAGTGATGAAAGCATCAGGTATTCATGAAAATGTCATCAAACTTGTAAGAAGTGTGTCCTAAGACACTTTCTATCGTGAAAAAACCAAGAAAAAGGTTTTGTTTAGGAAAAATCCACTTTTGGTCTCTCTGCGGGCTGGAAATCACTTTAAGAGCATAAAAACAATATGTTGCTGCTTTGAGGCAGTAAAGTGATGAAAGCATCAGGTATTCATGAAAATGTCATCAAACTTGTAAGAAGTGTGTCCTAAGACACTTTCTATCGTTGAAAAACAAGAAAAAAGGTTTTGTTTAGGAAAATCAACTTTTGGTCTCTCTGCGGCTGGAAATCTGTATAAGAGCATAAAACAAGATAGTGCTGCTTTGAGGCAGTAAAGTGATGAACGCATCAGGTATTCATGAAAATGTCATCAAACTTGTAAGAAGTGTGTCCTAAGACACTTTCTATCGTGAAAACCTAGAAAAAAGGTTTTGTTAGGAAAATCAACTTTTGGTCTCTCTATGGCTGGAAATCTTTAATAGCATAAAACAAGATGGTGCTGCTTTGAGGCAGTAAAGTGATGAAAGCATCAGGTATTCATGAAAATGTCATCAAACTTGTAAGAAGTGTGTCCTAAGACACTTTCTATCGTTAAAAAACAAGAAAAAAAGGTTTTGTTTAGGAAAATCAACTTTTTGGTCTCTCGGGCTGGAAATCAGTTTAAGAGCATAAAAACAAGATAGTGCTGCTTTGAGGCAGTAAAGTGATGAAAGCATCAGGTATTCATGAAAATGTCATCAAACTTGTAAGAAGTTTGTCCTAAGACACTTTTTGGTTGAAAACCCAGAAAAAAGGTTTTGTTTAGGAAAATCCACTTTTGGTCTCTCTGCGGGCTGGAAATCACTTTTAAGAGCATAACAACTATATGTTGCTTCTTTAAGGCAGTAAAGTGATGAAAGCATCAGGTATTCATGAAAATGTCATCAAACTTGTAAGAAGTTTGTCCTAAGACACTTTCTATCGTTGAAAAACCAAGAAAAAGGTTTTGTTTAGAAAATCAACTTTGGTCTCTTCTGTGGGCTGGAAATCACTTTAAAAGCATAAAACAAGATGTGCTGCTTTTGAGGCAGTAAAGTGATGAAAGCATCAGGTATTCATGAAAATGTCATCAAACTTGTAAAGAAGTTTGTCCTAAGACACTTTCTTCATTGAAAACCCAGAAAAAAAAGGTTTGTTTAGTAAAATCCACTTTTGGTCTCTCTTGGGCTGGAAATCACTTTAAGAGCAAAACAACTATATGTTGCTGCTTTGAGGCAGTAAAGTGATGAAAGCATCAGGTATTCATGAAAATGTCATCAAACTTGTAGAAGTTTGTCCTAAGACACTTTCTATCGAAAACCCAGAAAAAAAGGTTTTGTTTAGGAAAATCAACTTTTGGTCTCTATGGGCTGGAAATCTTTATAAGATAAAAACAAGATAGTGCTGCTTTGAGGCAAAAAGTGATGAAAGCATCAGGTATTCATGAAAATGTCATCAAACTTAAGAAGTTTGTCCTAAGACACTTTCTGGTTGAAAACCAGAAAAAAGGTTTTGTTTAGTAAAATCCACTTTTGGTCTCTGCTTGAAATCTTTTAAGAGCATAACAACTATATGTTGCTGCTTTGAGGCAGTAAAGTGATGAAAGCATCAGGGTATTCATGAAAATGTCATCAAACTTGTAAGAAGTGTGTCCTAAGACACTTTCTATCGTGAAAACCAAAAAAAAAGGTTTTGTTTAGGAAAATCAACTTTGGTCTCTCTGGCTAAAAATCACTTAAGAGCATAAAACAAGATGGTGCTGCTTTGAGGCGGTAAAGTGATGAAAGCATCAGGTATTCATGAAAATGTCATCAAACTTGTAAGAAGTGTGTCCTAAGACACTTGCAATCGTTGAAAACAGAAAAAAAGGTTTTGTTTAGGAAAATCCACTTTTGGTCTCTCTGCGGGGAAATCAATTTAAGAGCATAACAACAAGATGTTGCTGCTTTGAGGCAGTAAAGTGATGAAAGCATCAGGTATTCATGAAAATGTCATCAAACTTGTAAGAAGTGTGTCCTAAGACTTTCTATCGTTGAAAACCAAGAAAAAGGTTTTGTTTAGGAAAATCAACTTTTTGGTCTCTCTGCAGGCTAAAAATCTGTTTAAGAGCATAAAACAAGATAGTGCTGCTTTGAGGCAGTAAAGTGATGAAAGCATCAGGTATTCATGAAAATGTCATCAAACTTGTAAGAAGTGTGTCCTAAGACACTTTCTATCGTTGAAAAAAAGAAAAAAAGGTTTTGTTTAGGAAAATCAACTTTTTGGGTCTCTATGGCTGGAAATCAGTTTAAGAGCATAAAACAAGATGTGCTGCTTTGAGGCAGTAAAGTGATGAAAGCATCAGGTATTCATGAAAATGTCATCAAACTTGTAAAGAAGTGTCCTAAGACACTTTATCATTAAAAAAGAAAAAAAAGGTTTTGTTTAGGAAAATCCACGTTTGGTCTCTCTGCGGGCTGGAAATCTGTATAAGAGCATAAAAACAAGATAGTGCTGCTTTGAGGCAGTAAAGTGATGAAAGCATCAGGTATTCATGAAAATGTCATCAAACTTGTAAGAAGTGTGTCCTAAGACACTTTCTATCATTGAAAACCCAGAAAAAAGGTTTTGTTTAGTAAAATCAACTTTGGTCTCTCTGGGCTGGAAATCACTTATAAGAGCATAAAAACAAGATGGTGCTGCTTTGAGGCAGTAAAGTGATGAAAGCATCAGGTATTCATGAAAATGTCATCAAACTTGTAAGAAGTGTGTCCTAAGACACTTTCTTTGGTTGAAAACCCAGAAAAAAGGTTTGTTTAGTTTAGTAAAATCCACTTTTGGCTTCTCTGTGGGCTGGATATCACTTTAAGAGCATAAAAACAATATGTTGCTGCTTTGAGGCAGTAAAGTGATGAAAGCATCAGGTATTCATGAAAATGTCATCAAACTTGTAAGAAGTGTCCTAAGACACTTTCTATCGTTGAAAACCAAGAAAAAAGGTTTTGAG
>JAYMGU010000046.1:56625-108307 GCA_036178185.1 Liparis tanakae
TCCTAAACAAAACCTTTTTTTCTTGTTTTTTAACGATAGAAAGTGTCTTAGGACACACTTCTTACAAGTTTAATGACATTTTCATGAATACCTGATGCTTTCATCACTTTACTGCCTCAAAGCAGCTACATATAGTTGTTATGCTCTTAAAGTGATTTGCAGCCCGCAGAGAGACCAAAAGTGGATTTTACTAAACAAAACCTTTTTTTCTGGGTTTTCAACCAAAGAAAGTGTCTTAGGACAAACTTCTTACAAGTTTGATGACATTTTCATGAATACCTGATGCTTTCATCACTTTACTGCCTCAAAGCAGCACTATCTTGTTTTTATGCTCTTATACAGATTTCCAGCCCGCAGAGAGACCAAAAGTTTATTTTCCTAAACAAAACCTTTTTTCTTGGTTTTCAACAATAGAAAGTGTCTTAGGACACACTTCTTACAAGTTTGATGACATTTTCATGAATACCTGATGCTTTCATAACTTTACTGCCTCAAAGCAGCAACATATAGTTGTTATGCTCTTAAAGTGATTTCCAGCCCGCATAGAGACCAAAAGTGGATTTTACTAAACAAAACCTTTTTTTTCTGGGTTTTCAACCAAAGAAAGTGTCTTAGGATAAAGTTCTTACAAGTTTGATGACATTTTCATGAATACCTGATGCTTTCATCACTTTACTGCCTCAAAGCAGCACTATCTTGTTTTTATCCTCTTATACAGATTTCCAGCCCGCAGAGAGACCAAAAGTTGATTTTCCTAAACAAAACCTTTTTTTCTTGTTTTTTAACGATAGAAAGTGTCTTAGGACACATTTCTTACAAGTTTAATGACATTTACATGAATACCTGATGCTTTCATCACTTTACTGCCTCAAAGCAGCTACATATAGTTGTTATGCTCTTAAAGTGATTTCCAGCCCGCATAGAGACCAAAAGTGGATTTTACTAAACAAAACCTTTTTTTTCTGGGTTTTCAACCAAAGAAAGTGTCTTAGGATAAACTTCTTACAAGTTTGATGACATTTTCATGAATACCTGATGCTTTCATCACTTTACTGCCTCAAAGCAGCACTATCTTGTTTTTATCCTCTTATACAGATTTCCAGCCCGCAGAGAGACCAAAAGTTGATTTTCCTAAACAAAACCTTTTTTTCTGGGTTTTCAACCAAAGAAAGTGTCTTAGGACACACTTCTTACAAGTTTGATGACATTTTCATGAATACCTGATGCTTTCATCACTTTACTGCCTCAAAGCAGCAACATATTGTTTTTATGCTCTTAAACTGATTTCCAGCCCGCAGAGAGACCAAACGTGGATTTTCCTAAACAAAACCTTTTTTCTTGGTTTTCAACGATAGAAAGTGTCTTAGGACACACTTCTCATAAGTTTGATGACATTTTCATGAATACCTGATGCTTTCATCACTTTACTGCCTCAAAGCAGCAACATATAGTTGTTATGCTCTTAAGTGATTTCCAGCCCGCAGAGAGACCAAAAGTGGATTTTACTAAACAAAACCTTTTTTTTCTGGGTTTTCAACCAAAGAAAGTGTCTTAGGACAAACTTCTTACAAGTTTGATGACATTTTCATGAATACCTGATGCTTTCATCACATTACTGCCTCAATGCAGCAACATATTGTTTTTATGCTCTTAAAGTGATTTCCAGCCCACAGAGACCAAAAGTGGATTTTACTAAACAAAACCTTTTTTTCTGGGTTTTCAACCAAAGAAAGTGTCTTAGGACAAACTTCTTACAAGTTTGATGACATTTTCATGAATACCTGATGCTTTCATCACTTTACTGCCTCAAAGCAGCACTATCTTGTTTTTATCCTCTTATACAGATTTCCAGCCCGCAGAGAGACCAAAAGTTGATTTTCCTAAACAAAACCTTTTTTTCTTGTTTTTTAACGATAGAAAGTGTCTTAGGACACACTTCTTACAAGTTTGAAGACATGTTCATGAATACCTGATGCTTTCATCACTTTACTGCCTCAAAGCAGCACCATATTGTTTTTATGCTCTTAAAGTGATTTCCAGCCCGCAGAGAGACCAAAAGTTGATTTTCCTAAACAAAACCTTTTTTCTTGGTTTTCAACAATAGAAAGTGTCTTAGGACACACTTCTTACAAGTTTGATGACATTTTCATGAATACCTGATGCTTTCATCACTTTACTGCCTCAAGCAGCACCATATTGTTTCTATGCTCCTAAAGTGATTTCCAGCCCGCAGAGACCAAAAGTTGATTTTCCTAAACAAAACCTTTTTCTGGGTTTTCAACAATAGAAAGTGTCTTAGGACACACTTCTTACAAGTTTGATGACATTTTCATGAATACCTGATGCTTTCATCACTTTACTGCCTCAAAGCAGCACTATCTTGTTTTTATCCTCTTATACAGATTTCCAGCCCGCAGAGAGACCAAAAGTTGATTTTCCTAAACAAAACCTTTTTTTCTTGTTTTTTAACGATAGAAAGTGTCTTAGGACACACTTCTTACAAGTTTGATGACATTTTCATGAATACCTGATGCTTTCATCACTTTACTGCCTCAAAGCAGCTACATATAGTTGTTATGCTCTTAAAGTGATTTGCAGCCCGCAAAGAGACCAAAAGTGGATTTTACTAAACAAAACCTTTTTTTCTGGGTTTTCAACCAAAGAAAGTGTCTTAGGACAAACTTCTTACAAGTTTGATGACATTTTCATGAATACCTGATGCTTTCATCACTTTACTGCCTCAAAGCAGCAACATATTGTTTTCATGCTATTAAAGTGATTTGCAGCCCGCAGAGAGACCAAAAGTTGATTTTCCTAAACAAAACATTTTTTCTAGGTTTTCAATGATAGAAAGTGTCTTAGGACACACTTCTTACAAGTTTGATGACATTTTCATGAATACCTGATGCTTTCATCACTTTACTGCCTCAAAGCAGCAACATATTGTTTTTATGCTCTTAAATTGATTTCCAGCCCACATAGACCAAAAGTTGATTTTTCTAAACAAAACCTTTTTTCTTGTTTTTTAACGTTAGAAAGTGTCTTAGGACACATTTCTTACAAGTTTAATGACATTTTCATGAATACCTGATGCTTTCATCACTTTACTGCCTCAAAGCAGCTACATGTTATGTTCTTAAAGTGATTTGCAGCCTGCAGAGAGAGAGACCAAAAGTGGATTTTACTAAACAAAACCTTTTTTTCTGGGTTTTCAACCAAAGAAAGTGTCTTAGGACAAACTTCTTACAAGTTTGATGACATTTTCATGAATACCTGATGCTTTCATCACTTTACTGCCTCAAAGCAGCACTATCTTGTTTTTATGCTCTTATACAGATTTCCAGCCCGCAGAGAGACCAAAAGTTTATTTTCCTAAACAAAACCTTTTTTCTTGGTTTTCAACAATAGAAAGTGTCTTAGGACACACTTCTTACAAGTTTGATGACATTTTCATGAATACCTGATGCTTTCATCACTTTACTGCCTCAAAGCAGCAACATATAGTTGTTATGCTCTTAAAGTGATTTCCAGCCCGCAGAGAGACCAAAAGTGGATTTTACTAAACAAAACCTTTTTTTCTGGGTTTTCAACCAAAGAAAGTGTCTTAGGACAAACTTCTTACAAGTTTGATGACATTTTCATGAATACCTGATGCTTTCATCACTTTACTGCCTCAAAGCAGCACTATCTTGTTTTTATCCTCTTATACAGATTTCCAGCCCGCAGAGAGACCAAAAGTTGATTTTCCTAAACAAAACCTTTTTTTCTTGTTTTTTAACGATAGAAAGTGTCTTAGGACACATTTCTTACAAGTTTAATGACATTTACATGAATACCTGATGCTTTCATCACTTTACTGCCTCAAAGCAGCTACATATAGTTGTTATGCTCTTAAAGTGATTTCCAGCCAAGAGAGAGACCAAAAGTGGATTTTACTAAACAAAACCTTTTTTTTCTGGGTTTTCAACCAAAGAAAGTGTCTTAGGATAAACTTCTTACAAGTTTGATGACATTTTCATGAATACCTGATGCTTTCATCACTTTACTGCCTCAAAGCAGCACTATCTTGTTTTTATCCTCTTATACAGATTTCCAGCCCGCAGAGAGACCAAAAGTTGATTTTCCTAAACAAAACCTTTTTTTCTGGGTTTTCAACCAAAGAAAGTGTCTTAGGACACACTTCTTACAAGTTTGATGACATTTTCATGAATACCTGATGCTTTCATCACTTTACTGCCACAAAGCAGCAACATATTGTTTTTATGCTCTTAAACTGATTTCCAGCCCGCAGAGAGACCAAAGTGGATTTTACCTAAACAAAACCTTTTTTCTTGGTTTTCAACGATAGAAAGTGTCTTAGGACACTTCTCATAAGTTTGATGACACATTTTCATGAATACCTGATGCTTTCATCACTTTACTGCCTCAAAGCAGCAACATATAGTTGTTATGCTCTTAAAGTGATTTCCAGCGCGCTGAGACACCAAAAGTGGATTTTAGTAAACAAAACCTTTTTTTTTTCTGGGTTTTCAACCAAAGAAAGTTAGGTCTTAGGACAAACTTCTTAAGTTTGATGACATTTTCATGAATACCTGATGCTTTCATCACATTACTGCCTCAAAGCAGCAACATATTATAGTTTTTATGCTCTTAAAGTGATTTCCAGCCATAGAGAGACAAAAGTTGATTTTACTAAACAAAACCTTTTTTTCTGGTTTTCAACCAAAGAAAGTGTCTTAGGACAAACTTCTTACAAGTTTGATGACATTTTCATGAATACCTAATGCTTTCATCACTTTTACTGCCTCAAAGCAGCACTATCTCGTTTTTATCCTCTTATACAGATTTCCAGCCCGAGAGAGACCATAAGTTGATTTTCCTAAACAAAACCTTTTTTCTTGGTTTTCAACGAGAAAGTGTCTTAGGACACACTCTAAAAGTTTGATGACATTTTCATGAATACCTGATGCGTTCATCTTTTACTGTCTCAAAGCAGCAACATATAGTTGTTATGCTCTTAAAGTGATTTCCAGCCATAGAGAGACCAAAAGTGGATTTTACTAAACAAAACCTTTTTTTCTGGGTTTTCAACCAAAGAAAGTGTCTTAGGATAAACTTCTTACAAGTTTGATGACATTTTCATGAATACCTGATGCTTTCATCACTTTACTGCCTCAAAGCAGCACTATCTTGTTTTTATCCTCTTATACAGATTTCCAGCCCGCAGAGACCAAAAGTTGATTTTCCTAAACAAAACCTTTTTTTTGTTTTTTAACGATAGAAAGTGTCTTAGGACACATTTCTTACAAGTTTGACATTTACATGAATACCTGATGCTTTCACCACTTTACTGTCGCAAAGCAGCAACATATACTTGTTATGCTCTTAAAGTGATTTCCAGCCAAGATAGAGACCAAAAGTGGATTTTAAACAAAACCTTTTTTTTCTGGGTTTTCAACGATAGATAGTGTCTTAGGATAAACTTCTTACAAGTTTGATGACATTTTCATGAATACCTGATGCTTTCATCACTTTACTGCCTCAAAGCAGCACTATCTTGTTTTTATCCTCTTATACAGATTTCCAGCCCGCAGAGAGACCAAAAGTTGATTTTCCTAAACAAAACCTTTTTTTCTGGGTTTTCAACCAAAGAAAGTGTCTTAGGACACACTTCTTACAAGTTTGATGACATTTTCATGAATACCTGATGCTTTCATCACTTTACTGCCTCAAAGCAGCAACATATTGTTTTTATGCTCTTAAACTGATTTCCAGCCATAGAGAGACCAAACGTGGATTTTCCTAAACAAAACCTTTTTTCTTGGTTTTCAACGATAGAAAGTGTCTTAGGACACACTTCTCATAAGTTTGATGACATTTTCATGAATACCTGATGCTTTCATCACTTTACTGCCTCAAAGCAGCAACATATAGTTGTTATGCTCTTAAAGTGATTTCCAGCCCGCAGAGAGACCAAAAGTGGATTTTACTAAACAAAACCTTTTTTTTCTGGGTTTTCAACCAAAGAAAGTGTCTTAGGACAAACTTCTTACAAGTTTGATGACATTTTCATGAATACCTGATGCTTTCATCACATTACTGCCTCAAAGCAGCAACATATTGTTTTTATGCTCTTAAAAGTAATTTGATTTTAGCCCAGAGAGACCAAAAGTTGATTTTACTAAACAAAACCTTTTTTTCTGGGTTTTCAACCAAAGAAAGTGTCTTAGGACAAACTTCTTACAAGTTTGATGACATTTTCATGAATACCTGATGCTTTCATCACTTTACTGCCTCAAAGCAGCACTATCTTGTTTTTATCCTCTCATACAGATTTCCAGCCCGCAGAGAGACCAAAAGTTGATTTTCCTAAACAAAACCTTTTTTCTTGGTTTTCAACGATAGAAAGTGTCTTAGGACACACTTCTTAAAAGTTTGATGACATTTTCATGAATACCTGATGCTTTCATCACTTTACTGTCTCAAAGCAGCAACATATAGTTGTTATGCTCTTAAAGTGATTTCCAGCCCGCAGAGAGACCAAAAGTGGATTTTACTAAACAAAACCTTTTTTTCTGGGTTTTCAACCAAAGAAAGTGTCTTAGGACAAACTTCTTACAAGTTTGATGACATTTTCATGAATACCTGATGCTTTCATCACTTTACTGCCTCAAAGCAGCAACATATAGTTGTTATGCTCTTAAAGTGATTTCCAGCCATAGAGAGACCAAAAGTGGATTTTACTAAAAAAAAACTTTTTTTCTGGGTTTTCAACCAAAGAAAGTGTCTTAGGACAAACTTCTTACACGTTTGATGACATTTTCATGAATACCTGATGCTTTCATCACTTTACTGCCTCAAAGCAGCAACATATAGTTGTTATGCTCTTAAAGTGATTTCCCGCAGAGAGACCAAAAGTGGATTTTACTAAACAAAACCTTTTTTTCTGGGTTTTCAACCAAAGAAAGTGTCTTAGGACAAACTTCTTACAAGTTTGATGACATTTTCATGAATACCTGATGCTTTCATCACTTTACTGCCTCAAAGCAGCACTATCTTGTTTTTATGCTCTTAAACTGATTTCCAGCCCACAGAGACCAAAAGTTGATTTTTCTAAACAAAACCTTTTTTCTTGTTTTTTAACGATAGAAAGTGTCTTAGGACACACTTCTTACAAGTTTGATGACATTTTCATGAATACCTGATGCTTTCATCACTTTACTGCCTCAAAGCAGCACCATCTTGTTTTCATGCTATTAAAGTGATTTGCAGCCCGCAGAGAGACCAAAAGTTGATTTTCCTAAACAAAACATTTTTTCTAGGTTTTCAATGATAGAAAGTGTCTTAGGACACACTTCTTACAAGTTTGATGACATTTTCATGAATACCTGATGCTTTCATCACTTTACTGCCTCAAAGCAGCACTATCTTGTTTTTATGCTCTTATACAGATTTCCAGCCCTCAGAGAGACCAAAAGTTGATTTTCCTAAACAAAACCTTTTTTTCTTGTTTTTTAACGATAGAAAGTGTCTTAGGACACATTTCTTACAAGTTTGATGACATTTTCATGAATACCTGATGCTTTCATCACTTTACTGCCTCAAAGCAGCAACATATTGTTTTTATGCTCTTAAACTGATTTCCAGCCCGCAGAGAGACCAAACGTGGATTTTCCTAAACAAAACCTTTTTTCTTGGTTTTCAACGATAGAAAGTGTCTTAGGACACACTTCTCATAAGTTTGATGACATTTTCATGAATACCTGATGCTTTCATCACTTTACTGCCTTAAAGCAGCACTATCTTGCTTTTATGCTCTTATACAGATTTCCAGCCTGCAGAGAGACCAAAAGTTGATTTTCCTAAACAAAACCTTTTTTCTTGTTTAATTAACGATAGAAAGTGTCTTAGGACACACTTCTTACAAGTTTGATGACATTTTCATGAATACCTGATGCTTTCATCACTTTACTGCCTCAAAGCAGCAACATATAGTTGTTATGCTCTTAAATTGATTTCCAGCCTGCAGAGCGACCAAAAGTGGATTTTCCTAAACAAAACCTTTTTTCTGGGTTTTCAATGATAGCAAGTGTCTTAGGACACACTTCTTACAAGTTTGATGACATTTTTATGAATACCTGATGCTTTCATCACTTTACTGCCTCAAAGCAGCACCATCTTGTTTTTATGCTCTTAAAGTGATTTTTAGCCCGCAGAGAGACCAAAAGTTGATTTTCCTAAACAAAACCTTTTTTCTTGGTATTCAACGATAGAAAGTGTCTTAGGACACACTTCTTACAAGTTTGATGACATTTTCATGAATACCTGATGCTTTCATCACTTTACTGCCTCAAAGCAGCAACATATAGTTGTTATGCTCTTAAATTGATTTCCAGCCCACAGAGAGATCAAAAGTGGATTTTACTAAACAAAACCTTTTTTTCTGGGTTTTCAACCAAAGAAAGTGTCTTAGGACAAACTTCTTACAAGTTTGATGACAATTTCATGAATACCTGATGCTTTCATAACTTTACTGCCTCAAAGCAGCACTATCTTATTTTTATGCTCTTATAAAGATTTCCAGCCCGCAGAGAGACCAAAAGTTGATTTTCCTAAACAAAACCTTTTTTCTAGGTTTTCAATGATAGAAAGTGTCTAAGGACACACTTCTTACAAGTTTGATGACATTTTCATGAATACCTGATGCTTTCATCACTTTACTGCCTCAAAGCAGCAACATATAGTTGTTATGCTCTTAAAGTGATTTCCAGCCCGCAGAGAGACCAAAAGTGGATTTTACTAAACAAAACCTTTTTTTCTGGGTTTTCAACCAAAGAAAGTGTCTTAGGACAAACTTCTTACAAGTTTGATGACATTTTCATGAATACCTGATGCTTTCATCACTTTACTGCCTCAAAGCAGCAACATATAGTTGTTATGCTCTTAAAGTGATTTCCAGCCCGCAGAGAGACCAAAAGTGGATTTTACTAAAAAAAAACTTTTTTTCTGGGTTTTCAACCAAAGAAAGTGTCTTAGGACAAACTTCTTACACGTTTGATGACATTTTCATGAATACCTGATGCTTTCATCACTTTACTGCCTCAAAGCAGCAACATATAGTTGTTATGCTCTTAAAGTGATTTCCAGCCCGCAGAGAGACCAAAAGTGGATTTTACTAAACAAAACCTTTTTTTCTGGGTTTTCAACCAAAGAAAGTGTCTTAGGACAAACTTCTTACAAGTTTGATGACATTTTCATGAATACCTGATGCTTTCATCACTTTACTGCCTCAAAGCAGCACTATCTTGTTTTTATGCTCTTAAACTGATTTCCAGCCCACAGAGACCAAAAGTTGATTTTTCTAAACAAAACCTTTTTTCTTGTTTTTTAACGATAGAAAGTGTCTTAGGACACACTTCTTACAAGTTTGATGACATTTTCATGAATACCTGATGCTTTCATCACTTTACTGCCTCAAAGCAGCACCATCTTGTTTTCATGCTATTAAAGTGATTTGCAGCCCGCAGAGAGACCAAAAGTTGATTTTCCTAAACAAAACATTTTTTCTAGGTTTTCAATGATAGAAAGTGTCTTAGGACACACTTCTTACAAGTTTGATGACATTTTCATGAATACCTGATGCTTTCATCACTTTACTGCCTCAAAGCAGCACTATCTTATTTTTATGCTCTTATACAGATTTCCAGCCCGCAGAGAGACCAAAAGTTGATTTTCCTAAACAAAACCTTTTTTTCTTGTTTTTTAACGATAGAAAGTGTCTTAGGACACATTTCTTACAAGTTTGATGACATTTTCATGAATACCTGATGCTTTCATCACTTTACTGCCTCAAAGCAGCAACATATTGTTTTTATGCTCTTAAACTGATTTCCAGCCCGCAGAGAGACCAAACGTGGATTTTCCTAAACAAAACCTTTTTTCTTGGTTTTCAACGATAGAAAGTGTCTTAGGACACACTTCTCATAAGTTTGATGACATTTTCATGAATACCTGATGCTTTCATCACTTTACTGCCTTAAAGCAGCACTATCTTGTTTTTATGCTCTTATACAGATTTCCAGCCTGCAGAGAGACCAAAAGTTGATTTTCCTAAACAAAACCTTTTTTCTTGTTTTTTAACGATAGAAAGTGTCTTAGGACACACTTCTTACAAGTTTGATGACATTTTCATGAATACCTGATGCTTTCATCACTTTACTGCCTCAAAGCAGCAACATATAGTTGTTATGCTCTTAAATTGATTTCCAGCCCGCAGAGAGACCAAAAGTGGATTTTCCTAAACAAAACCTTTTTTCTGGGTTTTCAATGATAGCAAGTGTCTTAGGACACACTTCTTACAAGTTTGATGACATTTTTATGAATACCTGATGCTTTCATCACTTTACTGCCTCAAAGCAGCACCATCTTGTTTTTATGCTCTTAAAGTGATTTTTAGCCCGCAGAGAGACCAAAAGTTGATTTTCCTAAACAAAACCTTTTTTCTTGGTATTCAACGATAGAAAGTGTCTTAGGACACACTTCTTACAAGTTTGATGACATTTTCATGAATACCTGATGCTTTCATCACTTTACTGCCTCAAAGCAGCAACATATAGTTGTATGCTCTTAAATTGATTTCCAACCATGAGAGACCAAAGTGGATTTTCTAAACAAAACCTTTTTCTGGTTTCAAACGATAGAAAGTGTCTTAGGACAAACTTCTTACAAGTTTGATGACACATTTCATGAATACCTGATGCTTTCATCACTTTACTGCCTCAAAAGCAGCACTATCTTGTTTTATGCTCTTAAAGATTTTAGCAGCCAGAGAGACCAAAGTTGATTTTTCCTAAACAAAACCTTTTTCTAGGTTTTCAACGATAGAAAGTGTCTTAGGACACACTTCTTACAAGTTTGATGACATTTTCATGAATACCTGATGCTTTCATCACTTTACTGCCTCAAAGCACCATCTTGTTTTATGCTCTTTAAAAGTGATTTGCAGCCAGAGAGACCAAAAGTTGATTTTCCTAAACAAAACATTTTTTCTAGGTTTTTCAACGATAGAAAGTGTCTTAGGACACACTTCTTACAAGTTTGATGACATTTTCATGAATACCTGATGCTTTCATCACTTTACTGCCTCAAAGCAGCAAGCAGCACATATCTTTTTTTATGCTCTTATACAGATTTCCAGCCTGCAGAGACCAAAAGTGATTTTCCTAAACAAAACCTTTTTTTCTTGTTTTTTAACGATAGAAAGTGTCTTAGGACACACTTCTCAAGTTTGATGACATTTCATGAATACCTGATGCTTTCATCACTTTACTGCCTCAAAGCAGCACCATCTTGTTTTATGCTCTTAAAGTGATTTCCAGCCACTTGAGAGAGACCAAAGTGGATTTTCCTAAACAAAACCTTTTTTTCTTGGTTTTCAACGATAGAAAGTGTCTTAGGACACACTTCTTACAAGTTTGATGACATTTTCATGAATACCTGATGCTTTCATCACTTTACTGCCTCAAAGCAGCACTATCTTGTTTTATGCTCTTAAGATTTTTAGCCCCAGTAGAGAGACCAAAGTTGATTTTCCTAAACAAAACCTTTTTTCTTGTTTTCAACGATAGAAAGTGTCTTAGGACACACTTCTTACAAGTTTGATGACATTTTCATGAATACCTGATGCTTTCATCACTTTTACTGCCTCAAAGCAGCAACATATAGTTTATGCTCTTAAAGTGATTTCAGCCCGCCATGAAGAGAGACCAAAAGTTGATTTTCTAAACAAAACCTTTTTTCTGGGTTTTCAATAGAAGTGTCTTAGGACACACTTACAAGTTTGATGACATTTTCATGAATACCTGATGCTTTCATCACTTTACTGCCTCAAAGCAGCACCATCTTGTTTTTATGCTCTTAAAGATTTGCAGCCATAAGAGAGACCAAGAGTTGATTTTCCTAAACAAAACCTTTTTTTTTTGTTTCAACGATAGAAAGTGTCTTAGGACACACTTCTTACAAGTTTGGTGACATTTTCATGAATACCTGGTGCTTTCATCAGTTTACTGCCTCAAAAGCAGCACTATCTTGTTTTTATGCTCTTAAATTGATTTCCAGCCATAGAGAGAGAGACCAAAGTTGATTTTCTAAACAAAACCTTTTTTTTCTGTTCAATGATAGAAAGTGTCTTAGGACACACTTACAAGCTTGATGACATTTTCATGAATACCTGATGCTTTCATCACTTTACTGCCTCAAAAGCAGCACTATCTTGTTTTATGCTCTTATACAGATTTCCAGCCTAGAGAGAGACCAAAAGTTGATTTTCCTAAACAAAACCTTTTTTTCTAGGTTTTCAACGATAGAAAGTGTCTTAGGACACACTTCTTACAAGTTTGATGACATTTTCATGAATACCTGATGCTTTTCATCACTTTACTGCCTCAAAGCAGCACTATCTTGTTTTATGCTCTTATACAGATTTCCAGCCTGCAGAGAGACCAAAGTTGATTTTTCTAAACAAAACCTTTTTTTCTGGTTGTTTTTAACGATAGAAAGTGTCTTAGGACACACTTCTTACAAGTTTGATGGCATTTTCATGAATACCTGATGCTGATGCTTCATCACTTTACTGCCTCAAAGCAAAAAGCAGCAACATATAGTTGTTTTATGCTCTTAAAGTGATTTCCAGCCAGAGAGACCAAAAGTGGATTTTCTAAACAAAACCTTTTTTTCTTGGTTTTCAATGATAAAGTGTCTTAGGACACACTTCTTACAAGTTTGATGACATTTTCATGAATACCTGGTGCTTTCATCACTTTACTGCCTCAAAAGCAGCACCATCTTTTTTATGCTCTTAAAGTGATGATTTTAGCCTGCAGAGAGACCAAAGTTGATTTTCCTAAACAAAACCTTTTTTCTTGGTTCAACGATAGAAAGTGTCTTAGGACACACTTCTTACAAGTTTGATGACATTTTCATGAATACCTGATGCTTTCATCACTTTACTGCCTCAAAGCAGCAACATATAGTTGTTATGCTCTTAAATTGATTTCAGCCCACAGAGACCAAAAGTTGATTTTCCTAAACAAAACCTTTTTTCTAGGTTTTCAACCATAGAAAGTGTCTTAGGACACACTTCTTACAAGTTTGATGACATTTTTGAATACCTGATGCTTTCATCCTTTACTGCCTCAAAAGCAGCACTATCTTTTTTATGCTCTTATAAAGATTTCCAGCCCGCAGAGAGACCCAAAAGTTGATTTTCCTAAACAAAAACCTTTTTTTCTTGTTTTTTAACGATAGAAAGTGTCTTAGGACACACTTCTTACAAGTTTGATGACATTTTCATGAATACCTGATGCTTTCATCACTTTACTCAAAGCATCAAAGCAGCACTATCTTGTTTTATGCTCTTATACAGATTTCCAGCCAGAGAGAGACCCAAAGTTGATTTTCTAAACTAAATAAACCAAAACCTTTTTTGCTGGTTTTTCAACGATAGAAAGTGTCTTAGGACACACTTCTTACAAGTTTGATGACATTTTCATGAATACCTGATGCTTTCATCACTTTACTGCCTCAAAGCAGCAACATCTTGTTTTATGCTCTTAAAGTGATTTTTAGCCCGCAGAGACCAAAAGTTGATTTTCTAAACAAACTTTTTTCTTGGTTTTCAACGAAGAAAGTGTCTTAGGACACACTTCTTACAACAAGTTTGATGACATTTTCATGAATACCTGATGCTTTCATCACTTTACTGCCTCAAAGCAGCACTATCTTGTTTATGCTTAAAGTGATTTCAGCCCAGAGAGACCAAAAGTTGATTTTCCTAAACAAAACCCTTTTTTTAGGTTTTCAATGATAAAAGTGTCTTAGGACACACTTCTTACTTACAAGTTTGATGACATTTTCATGAATACCTGATGCTTTCATCACTTTACTGCCTCAAAAGCAGCAGCAACATATGTTTTATGCTCTTAAAGTGATTTTTAGCAGCCCGCAGAGACCAAAAGTTGATTTTCCTAAACAAAACTTTTTTCTTGTTTTTAATGATAGAAAGTGTCTTAGGACACACTTCTTACAAGTTTGATGACATTTTCATGAATACCTGATGCTTTCATCACTTTACTGCCCTCAAAGCAGCACTATCTTGTTTTTATGCTCTTATACAGATTTCCAGCCCAGAGAGACCAAAAGTTGATTTTCCTAAACAAAACTTTTTTTCTTGTTTTCAACGATAGAAAGTGTCTTAGACACACTTCTTACAAGTTTGATGACATTTTCATGAATACCTGATGCTTTCATCACTTTACTGCCTCAAAGCAGCACCATCTTGTTTTATGCTCTTAAACAGATTTCCAGCCCGCAGAGAGACAAAGTTGATTTTCCTAAACAAAAACCTTTTCTTTTTAGTTTAGAAAGTGTCTTAGGACACACTTCTTACAAGTTTGAAAGCAGCAACATATTGATTTCCCAAAAAGTGTTTTCTAAAGGACAAACTTTTTCTTGGTTTAATGACATTTTTGAATAAGTGATGCTTTCATACTTTTCTCTCAAACAGCTTGTTGCCTAAACCAAAAGTGATTTATTTTCCTAAACAAAAACTTTTTTCTGGGTTTCAACGATAGAAAGTGTCTTAGGACACACTTCTTACAATTTTTGAATACCTGATGCTTTCATCACTACTGCCTCAAAGCAGCAACATCTTGTTTATGCTCTTAAAGTTTTTGCAGAGACCCCAAAAAACCTTTTTTTTGTTAATTCTTAAAAACTTTTTAGCCTACAACTTTCAAAGTGTTTTATTCGCAGAGGACAAAAGTTGATTCTTATTTTTTTTTAACACCTTTGATGACATTTCATGAATACCTGATGCTTTCACTGCCTCAAGCAAGCATTTTTTATGTTATTAGTGAAGATTTCCAGCCATAGAGACCAAAAGTTGATTTTCCTAAACAAAAAACCTTTTTCTGGGTTTTCCGAGAAAGTGTCTTAGGACACACTTCAAGTTTGATGACATTTTCATGAATACCTGATGCTTTCATCACTTTATTGCCTCAAAGCAGCACCTTCTTGTTTTTATGCTCTTAAAGCGAATTGCAGCCCGCAGAGAGACCAAAAGTTGATTTTCCTAAACAAAACCTTTTTTCTAGGTTTTCAATGATAGAAAGTGTCTTAGGACACACTTCTTACAAGTTTGATGACATTTTCATGAATACCTGATGCTTTCATCACTTTACTGCCTCAAAGCAGCAATCATCTGTTTTATGCTCTTAAAGTGATTTGCAGCCCGCAGAGAGACCAAAAGTTGATTTTCCTAAACAAAACCTTTTTTCTAGGTTTTCAATGATAGAAAGTGTCTTAGGACACACTTCTTACAAGTTTGATGACATTTTCATGAATACCTGATGCTTTCATCACTTTACTGCCTCAAAGCAGCAACATCTTGTTTTTATGCTCTTAAAGTGATTTTTAGCCCGCAGAGAGACCAAAAGTTGATTTTCCTAAACAAAACCTTTTTTCTTGGTTTTCAACGATAGAAAGTGTCTTAGGACACACTTCTTACAAGTTTGATGACATTTTCATGAATACCTGATGCTTTCATCACTTTACTGCCTCAAAGCAGCAACATATTGTTGTTATGCTCTTAAAGTGATTTCAAGCCTGCAGAGAGACCAAAAGTTGATTTTCCTAAACAAAACCTTTTTTCTTGTTTAATTAACGATAGAAAGTGTCTTAGGACACACTTCTTACAAGTTTGATGACATTTTCATGAATACCTGATGCTTTCATCACTTTACTGCCTCAAAGCAGCACATCTTGTTTTTATGCTCTTAAAGTGATTTGCAGCCCGCAGAGAGACCAAAAGTTGATTTTCCTAAACAAAACCTTTTTTCTAGGTTTTCAATGATAGAAAGTGTCTTAGGACACACTTCTTACAAGTTTGATGACATTTTCATGAATACCTGATGCTTTCATCACTTTACTGCCTCAAAGCAGCACCATCTTGTTTTTATGCTCTTAAAGTGATTTTTAGCCCGCAGAGAGACCAAAAGTTGATTTTCCTAAACAAAACCTTTTTTCTTGGTTTTCAACGATAGAAAGTGTCTTAGGACACACTTCTTACAAGTTTGATGACATTTTCATGAATACCTGATGCTTTCATCACTTTACTGCCTCAAAGCAGCACTATCTTGTTTTTATGCTCTTATACAGATTTCCAGCCCGCAGAGAGACCAAAAGTTGATTTTCCTAAACAAAACCTTTTTTCTTGTTTTTTAACGATAGAAAGTGTCTTAGGACACACTTCTTACAAGTTTGATGACATTTTCATGAATACCTGATGCTTTCATCACTTTACTGCCTCAAAGCAGCAACATATTGTTTTTATGCTCTTAAAGTGATTTGCAGCCCGCAGAGAGACCAAAAGTTGATTTTCCTAAACAAAACCTTTTTTCTAGGTTTTCAATGATAGAAAGTGTCTTAGGACACACTTCTTACAAGTTTGATGACATTTTCATGAATACCTGATGCTTTCATCACTTTACTGCCTCAAAGCAGCACCTTCTTGTTTTTATGCTCTTAAGATTTTTTAGCCATAGAGAGACCAAAAAGTTGATTTTCTAAACAAAACCTTTTTTCTTGGTTTTCAACGATAGAAAGTGTCTTAGGACACACTTCTTACAAGTTTGATGACATTTTCATGAATACCTGATGCTTTCATCACTTTACTGCCTCAAAGCAGCAACACATTGTTTTTATGCTCTTAAAGTGATTTCCAGCCCGCAGAGAGACCAAAAGTTGATTTTCCTAAACAAAACCTTTTTTCTTGGTTTTCAACGATAGAAAGTGTCTTAGGACACACTTCTTACAAGTTTGATGACATTTTCATGAATACCTGATGTTTTCATCACTTTACTGCCTCAAAGCAGCAACATATTGTTTTTATGCTCTTAAAATGATTTACAGCCCGCAGAGAGACCAAAAGTTGATTTTCCTAAACAAAACCTTTTTTCTGGTTTTCAACGATAGAAAGTGTCTTAGGACACACTTCTTACAAGTTTGATGACATTTTCATGAATACCTGATGCTTTCATCACTTTACTGCCTCAAAGCAGCACTATCTTGTTTTTATGCTCTTAAACAGATTTACAGCCCGCAGAGAGAGACCAAAAGTTGATTTTCCTAAACAAAACCTTTTTTCTTGTTTTTTAACGATAGAAAGTGTCTTAGGACACACTTCTTACAAGTTTGATGACATTTTCATGAATACCTGATGCTTTCATCACTTTACTGCCTCAAAGCAGCAACATATTGTTTTATGCTCTTAAAGTGATTTGCAGCCCGCAGAGAGACCAAAGTTGATTTTCCTAAACAAAACCTTTTTTCTGGTTTTCAACGATAGAAAGTGTCTTAGGACACACTTCTTACAAGTTTGATGACATTTTCATGAATACCTGATGCTTTCATCACTTTACTGCCTCAAAGCAGCAACATATTGTTTTATGCTCTTAAAGTGATTTCAGCCCGCAGAGAGACCAAAGTTGATTTTCCTAAACAAAACCTTTTTTTCTGGTTTTCAACGATTGCAAGTGTCTTAGGACACACTTCTTACAAGTTTGATGACATTTTCATGAATACCTGATGCTTTCATCACTTTACTGCCTCAAAGCAGCAACATATTGTTTTTATGCTCTTAAAGTGATTTGCAGCCCGCAGAGAGACCAAAAGTTGATTTTCCTAAACAAAACCTTTTTTCTAGGTTTTCAATGATAGAAAGTGTCTTAGGACACACTTCTTACAAGTTTGATGACATTTTCATGAATACCTGATGCTTTCATCACTTTACTGCCTCAAAGCAGCAACATATTGTTTTTATGCTCTTAAAGTGATTTGCAGCCCGCAGAGAGACCAAAAGTTGATTTTCCTAAACAAAACCTTTTTTTCTGGGTTTTCAACGATAGAAAGTGTCTTAGGACACACTTCTTACAAGTTTGATGACATTTTCATGAATACCTGATGCTTTCATCACTTTACTGCCTCAAAGCAGCACCATCTTGTTTTTATGCTCTTAAAGTGATTTTTAGCCCGCAGAGAGACCAAAAGTTGATTTTCCTAAACAAAACCTTTTTTCTTGGTTTTCAACGATAGAAAGTGTCTTAGGACACACTTCTTACAAGTTTGATGACATTTTCATGAATACCTGATGCTTTCATCACTTTACTGCCTCAAAGCAGCACCATCTTGTTTTTATGCTCTTAAAGTGATTTTAGCCCGCAGAGAGACCAAAAGTTGATTTTCCTAAACAAAACCTTTTTTCTTGTTTAATTAACGATAGAAAGTGTCTTAGGACACACTTCTTACAAGTTTGATGACATTTTCATGAATACCTGATGCTTTCATCACTTTACTGCCTCAAAGCAGCACCATCTTGTTTTTATGCTCTTAAAGTGATTTTTAGCCCGCAGAGAGACCAAAAGTTGATTTTCCTAAACAAAACCTTTTTTTCTGGGTTTTCAACGATAGAAAGTGTCTTAGGACACACTTCTTACAAGTTTGATGACATTTTCATGAATACCTGATGCTTTCATCACTTTACTGCCTCAAAGCAGCAACATATAGTTGTTATGCTCTTAAAGTGATTTCAAGCCTGCAGAGAGACCAAAAGTTGATTTTCCTAAACAAAACCTTTTTTCTAGGTTTTCAATGATAGAAAGTGTCTTAGGACACACTTCTTACAAGTTTGATGACATTTTCATGAATACCTGATGCTTTCATCACTTTACTGCCTCAAAGCAGCAACATATTGTTTTTATGCTCTTAAAGTGATTTGCAGCCCGCAGAGAGACCAAAAGTTGATTTTCCTAAACAAAACCTTTTTTCTAGGTTTTCAATGATAGAAAGTGTCTTAGGACACACTTCTTACAAGTTTGATGACATTTTCATGAATACCTGATGCTTTCATCACTTTACTGCCTCAAAGCAGCACCATCTTGTTTTTATGCTCTTAAACTGATTTCCAGCCCGCAGAGAGACCAAAAGTTGATTTTCCTAAACAAAACCTTTTTTCTTGGTTTTCAACGATAGAAAGTGTCTTAGGACACACTTCTTACAAGTTTGATGACATTTTCATGAATACCTGATGCTTTCATCACTTTACTGCCTCAAAGCAGCACCATCTTGTNTTATGCTCTTAAAGTGATTTCCAGCCCAAGAGAGACCAAAAGTGGATTTTACTAAACAAAACCTTTTTTTCTGGGTTTTCAACGATAGAAAGTGTCTTAGGACACACTTCTTACAAGTTTGATGACATTTTCATGAATACCTGATGCTTTCATCACTTTACTGCCTCAAAGCAGCACTATCTTGTTTTATGCTCTTATACAGATTTCCAGCCGCAGAGAGACTAAAAGTTGATTTTCCTAAACAAAACCTTTTTTCTGGGTTTTCAACGATAGAAAGTGTCTTAGGACACACTTCTTACAAGTTTGATGACATTTTCATGAATACCTGATGCTTTCATCACTTTACTGCCTCAAAGCAGCACCATCTTGTTGTTATGCTCTTAAAGTGATTTCCAGCCCGCAGAGACCAAAAGTTGATTTTCCTAAACAAAACCTTTTTTCTTGGTTTTCAACGATAGAAAGTGTCTTAGGACACACTTCTTACAAGTTTGATGACATTTTCATGAATACCTGATGCTTTCATCACTTTACTGCCTCAAAGCAGCAACATATTGTTTTATGCTCTTAAAGTGATTTGCAGCCCGCAGAGAGACCAAAAGTTGATTTTCCTAAACAAAACCTTTTTTCTTGTTTTCAACGATAGAAAGTGTCTTAGGACACACTTCTTACAAGTTTGATGACATTTTCATGAATACCTGATGCTTTCATCACTTTACTGCCTCAAAGCAGCACCATCTTGTTTTTATGCTCTTAAAGTGATTTCCAGCCCGAGAGAGACCAAAAGTTGATTTTCCTAAACAAAACCTTTTTTTCTGGTTTTCAACCAATAGAAAGTGTCTTAGGACACACTTCTTACAAGTTTGATGACATTTTCATGAATACCTGATGCTTTCATCACTTTACTGCCTCAAAGCAGCAACATCTTGTTTTATGCTCTTAAAGTGATTTGCAGCCCAGAGAGACCAAAAGTTGATTTTCCTAAACAAAACCTTTTTTCTAGGTTTTCAATGATAGAAAGTGTCTTAGGACACACTTCTTACAAGTTTGATGACATTTTCATGAATACCTGATGCTTTCATCACTTTATTGCCTCAAAGCAGCACATATCTTGTTTTTATGCTCTTAAAGTGATTTCCAGCCCGCAGAGAGACCAAAAGTGATTTTCCTAAACAAAACCTTTTTTTCTGGGTTTTCAACGATAGAAAGTGTCTTAGGACACACTTCTTACAAGTTTGATGACATTTTCATGAATACCTGATGCTTTCATCACTTTACTGCCTCAAAGCAGCACCATCTTGTTTTTATGCTCTTAAAGTGATTTTTAGCCCGCAGAGAGACCAAAAGTTGATTTTCCTAAACAAAACCTTTTTTCTTGGTTTTCAACGATAGAAAGTGTCTTAGGACACACTTCTTACAAGTTTGATGACATTTTCATGAATACCTGATGCTTTCATCACTTTACTGCCTCAAAGCAGCACTATCTTGTTTTTATGCTCTTATACAGATTTCCAGCCCGCAGAGAGACCAAAAGTTGATTTTCCTAAACAAAACCTTTTTTTCTGGGTTTTCAACGATAGAAAGTGTCTTAGGACACACTTCTTACAAGTTTGATGACATTTTCATGAATACCTGATGCTTTCATCACTTTACTGCCTCAAAGCAGCACCATCTTGTTTTTATGCTCTTAAACTGATTTCCAGCCCAAGAGAGACCAAAAGTTGATTTTCCTAAACAAAACCTTTTTTTTCTTGGTTTTCAACGAAAAGTGTCTTAGGACACACTTCTTACAAGTTTGATGACATTTTCATGAATACCTGATGCTTTCATCACTTTACTGCCTCAAAGCAGCACCATCTTGTTTTTATGCTCTTAAACTGATTTCCAGCCCGCAGAGAGACCAAAAGTGGATTTTCCTAAACAAAACCTTTTTTCTTGGTTTTCAACGATAGAAAGTGTCTTAGGACACACTTCTTACAAGTTTGATGACATTTTCATGAATACCTGATGCTTTCATCACTTTACTGCCTCAAAGCAGCACCATCTTGTTTTTATGCTCTTAAAGTGATTTTTAGCCCGCAGAGAGACCAAAAGTTGATTTTCCTAAACAAAACCTTTTTTCTTGTTTAATTAACAATAGAAAGTGTCTTAGGACACACTTCTTACAAGTTTGATGACATTTTCATGAATACCTGATGCTTTCATCACTTTACTGCCTCAAAGCAGCAACATATTGTTTTTATGCTCTTAAAGTGATTTTTAGCCCGCAGAGAGACCAAAAGTTGATTTTCCTAAACAAAACCTTTTTTCTGGGTTTTCAACGATAGAAAGTGTCTTAGGACACACTTCTTACAAGTTTGATGACATTTTCATGAATACCTGATGCTTTCATCACTTTACTGCCTCAAAGCAGCACCATCTTGTTTTTATGCTCTTAAAGTGATTTTTAGCCCGCAGAGAGACCAAAAGTTGATTTTCCTAAACAAAACCTTTTTTCTTGGTTTTCAACGATAGAAAGTGTCTTAGGACACACTTCTTACAAGTTTGATGACATTTTCATGAATACCTGATGCTTTCATCACTTTACTGCCTCAAAGCAGCACCATCTTGTTGTTATGCTCTTATACAGATTTCCAGCCATAGAGAGACCAAAAGTTGATTTTCCTAAACAAAACCTTTTTCTTGGTTTTCAACGATAGAAAGTGTCTTAGGACACACTTCTTACAAGTTTGATGACATTTTCATGAATACCTGATGCTTTCATCACTTTACTGCCTCAAAGCAGCACCATCTTGTTTTATGCTCTTAAAGTGATTTCCAGCCCGCAGAGAGACCAAAAGTTGATTTTCCTAAACAAAACCTTTTTTCTTGGTTTTCAACGATAGAAAGTGTCTTAGGACACACTTCTTACAAGTTTGATGACATTTTCATGAATACCTGATGCTTTCATCACTTTACTGCCTCAAAGCAGCACCATCTTGTTTTTATGCTCTTAAGTGATTTCCAGCCCAGAGAGACCAAAAGTTGATTTTCTAAACAAAACCTTTTTTCTTGGTTTTCAACGATAGAAAGTGTCTTAGGACACACTTCTTACAAGTTTGATGACATTTTCATGAATACCTGATGCTTTCATCACTTTACTGCCTCAAAGCAGCAACATATTGTTTTTATGCTCTTAAAGTGATTTGCAGCCCGCAGAGAGACCAAAAGTTGATTTTCTAAACAAAACCTTTTTTTCTGGGTTTTCAACGATAGAAAGTGTCTTAGGACACACTTCTTACAAGTTTGATGACATTTTCATGAATACCTGATGCTTTCATCACTTTACTGCCTCAAAGCAGCACTATCTTGTTTTTATGCTCTTATACAGATTTCCAGCCCGCAGAGAGACCAAAAGTTGATTTTCCTAAACAAAACCTTTTTTCTTGTTTAATTAACGATAGAAAGTGTCTTAGGACACACTTCTTACAAGTTTGATGACATTTTCATGAATACCTGATGCTTTCATCACTTTACTGCCTCAAAGCAGCAACATATTGTTTTTATGCTCTTAAAGTGATTTGCAGCCCGCAGAGAGACCAAAAGTTGATTTTCCTAAACAAAACCTTTTTTCTAGGTTTTCAATGATAGAAAGTGTCTTAGGACACACTTCTTACAAGTTTGATGACATTTTCATGAATACCTGATGCTTTCATCACTTTACTGCCTCAAAGCAGCACCATCTTGTTTTAATGCTCTTAAAGTGATTTTTAGCCCGCAGAGAGACCAAAAGTTGATTTTCCTAAACAAAACCTTTTTTTCTTGGTTTTCAACGATAGAAAGTGTCTTAGGACACACTTCTTACAAGTTTGATGACATTTTCATGAATACCTGATGCTTTCATCACTTTACTGCCTCAAAGCAGCAACATATTGTTTTCATGCTCTTAAAGTGATTTGCAGCCCGCAGAGAGACCAAAAGTTGATTTTACTAAACAAAACCATTTTTCTGGTTTTCAACGATAGAAAGTGTCTTAGGACACACTTCTTACAAGTTTGATGACATTTTCATGAATACCTGATGCTTTCATCACTTTACTGCCTCAAAGCAGCACTATCTTGTTTTTATGCTCTTATACAGATTTCCAGCCCGCAGAGAGACCAAAGTTGATTTTCCTAAACAAAACCTTTTTTCTTGTTTTTTAACGATAGAAAGTGTCTTAGGACACACTTCTTACAAGTTTGATGACATTTTCATGAATACCTGATGCTTTCATCACTTTACTGCCTCAAAGCAGCAACATATTGTTTTTATGCTCTTAAAGTGATTTCAAGCCTGCAGAGAGACCAAAAGTTGATTTTCCTAAACAAAACCTTTTTTCTAGGTTTTTAATGATAGAAAGTGTCTTAGGACACACTTCTTACAAGTTTGATGACATTTTCATGAATACCTGATGCTTTCATCACTTTACTGCCTCAAAGCAGCAACATCTTGTTTTTATGCTCTTAAAGTGATTTTTAGCCCGCAGAGAGACCAAAAGTTGATTTTCCTAAACAAAACCTTTTTTCTTGGTTTTCAACGATAGAAAGTGTCTTAGGACACACTTCTTACAAGTTTGATGACATTTTCATGAATACCTGATGCTTTCATCACTTTACTGCCTCAAAGCAGCAACAAATTGTTTTTATGCTCTTAAAATGATTTACAGCCCGCAGAGAGACTAAAAGTTGATTTTCCTAAACAAAACCTTTTTTCTGGGTTTTCAACGATTGCAAGTGTCTTAGGACACACAACTTACAAGTTTGATGACATTTTCATGAATACCTGATGCTTTCATCACTTTACTGCCTCAAAGCAGCACTATCTCGTTTTTATCCTCTTATACAGATTTCCAGCCCGCAGAGAGACCAAAAGTTGATTTTCCTAAACAAAACCTTTTTTCTTGGTTTTTAACGATAGAAAGTGTCTTAGGACACACTTCTTACAAGTTTGATGACATTTTCATGAATACCTGATGCTTTCATCACTTTACTGCCTCAAAGCAGCAACATATTGTTGTTATGCTCTTAAAGTGATTTCCACCGCAGAGAGACCAAAAGTTGATTTTCCTAAACAAACCCTTTTTTTCTGGTTTTCAACGAAAGAAAGTGTCTTAGGACACACTTCTACAAGTTTGATGACATTTTCATGAATACCTGATGCTTTCATCACTTTACTGCCTCAAAGCAGCACCATCTTGTTTTTATGCTCTTAAAGTGATTTTCAGCCCAAGAGAGACCTAAAGTTGATTCCCCTAACCAAAACCTCTTTTCTTGGTTTCCAACGACAGAAAGTGCCTTAGGACACACTTCTTACAAGTTTCATCACATCTTCATGAATACCTGATGCTTTCATCACTTTACTGCCTCAAAGCAGCAACATATTGTTCTTATGCTCTTAAAGTGATTTTAGCCCGCAGAGAGACCAAAAGTTGATTTTCCTAAACAAAACCTTTTTTCTGGTTTTCAACGAAAGAAAGTGTCTTAGGACACACTTCTTACAAGTTTGATGACATTTTCATGAATACCTGATGCTTTCATCACTTTACTGCCTCAAAGCAGCAACATCTTGTTTTTATGCTCTTAAAGTTATTTTTAGCCCGCAGAGAGACCAAAAGTTGATTTTCCTAAACAAAACCTTTTTTCTTGGTTTTCAACGATAGAAAGTGTCTTAGGACACACTTCTTACAAGTTTGATGACATTTTCATGAATACCTGATGCTTTCATCACTTTACTGCCTCAAAGCAGCAACATATTGTTTTTATGCTCTTAAAGTGATTTACAGCCCGCAGAGAGACCAAACGTTGATTTTCCTAAACAAAACCTTTTTTCTGGGTTTTCAACGATAGAAAGTGTCTTAGGACACACTTCTTACAAGTTTGATGACATTTTCATGAATACCTGATGCTTTCATCACTTTACTGCCTCAAAGCAGCACTATCTTGTTTTTATGCTCTTATACAGATTTCCAGCCCGCAGAGAGACCAAACGTGGATTTTCCTAAACAAAACCTTTTTCTTGTTTTTTAACGATAGAAAGTGTCTTAGGACACACTTCTTACAAGTTTGATGACATTTTCATGAATACCTGATGCTTTCATCACTTTACTGCCTCAAAGCAGCAACATATTGTTTTTATGCTCTTAAAGTGATTTGCAGCCACCAGAGAGACCAAAAGTTGATTTTCCTAAACAAAACCTTTTTTCTAGGTTTTCAATGATAGAAAGTGTCTTAGGACACACTTCTTACAAGTTTGATGACATTTTCATGAATACCTGATGCTTTCATCACTTTACTGCCTCAAAGCAGCACCATCTTGTTGTTATGCTCTTAAAGTGATTTTTAGCCCGCAGAGAGACCAAAAGTTGATTTTCCTAAACAAAACCTTTTTTCTTGGTTTTCAACGATAGAAAGTGTCTTAGGACACACTTCTTACAAGTTTAATGACATTTTCATGAATACCTGATGCTTTCATCACTTTACTGCCTCAAAGCAGCAACATATAGTTGTTATGCTCTTAAAGTGATTTCCAGCCCGCAGAGAGACCAAAAGTGGATTTTACTAAACAAAACCTTTTTTTCTGGGTTTTTAACCAAAGAAAGTGTCTTAGGACACACTTCTTACAAGTTTGATGACATTTTCATGAATACCTGATGCTTTCATCACTTTACTGCCTCAAAGCAGCACTATCTTGTTTTTATGCTCTTATACAGATTTCCAGCCCGCAGAGAGACCAAAAGTTGATTTTCCTAAACAAAACCTTTTTTCTTGTTTTTTAACGATAGAAAGTGTCTTAGGACACACTTCTTACAAGTTTGATGACATTTTCATGAATACCTGATGCTTTCATCACTTTACTGCCTCAAAGCAGCAACATATTGTTTTTATGCTCTTAAAGTGATTTGCAGCCCGCAGAGAGACCAAAAGTTGATTTTCCTAAACAAAACCTTTTTTCTAGGTTTTCAATGATAGAAAGTGTCTTAGGACACACTTCTTACAAGTTTGATGACATTTTCATGAATACCTGATGCTTTCATCACTTTACTGCCTCAAAGCAGCACCATCTTGTTGTTATGCTCTTAAATTGATTTCCAGCCCGCAGAGAGACCAAAAGTGGATTTTACTAAACAAAACCTTTTTTCTTGGTTTTCAACGATAGAAAGTGTCTTAGGACACACTTCTTACAAGTTTGATGACATTTTCATGAATACCTGATGCTTTCATCACTTTACTGCCTCAAAGCAGCACTATCTTGTTTTTATGCTTTTATACAGATTTCCAGCCCGCAGAGAGACCAAAAGTTGATTTTCCTAAACAAAACCTTTTTTCTTGATTTTTAACGATAGAAAGTGTCTTAGGACACACTTCTTACAAGTTTGATGACATTTTCATGAATACCTGATGCTTTCATCACTTTACTGCCTCAAAGCAGCAACATCTTGTTTTTATGCTCTTAAAGTGATTTTTAGCCCGCAGAGAGACCAAAGTTGATTTTCCTAAACAAAACCTTTTTTCTTGGTTTTCAACGATAGAAAGTGTCTTAGGACACACTTCTTACAAGTTTGATGACATTTTCATGAATACCTGATGCTTTCATCACTTTACTGCCTCAAAGCAGCAACATCTTGTTTTATGCTCTTAAAGTGATTTCAGCCCAGAGAGACCAAAAGTTGATTTTCCTAAACAAAACCTTTTTTCTTGTTTTTTAACGATAGAAAGTGTCTTAGGACACACTTCTTACAAGTTTGATGACATTTTCATGAATACCTGATGCTTTCATCACTTTACTGCCTCAAAGCAGCACCATCTTGTTGTTATGCTCTTAAATTGATTTCCAGCCCGCAGAGAGACCAAAAGTTGATTTTCTAAACAAAACCTTTTTTTCTGGGTTTTCAACCAAAGAAAGTGTCTTAGGACACACTTCTTACAAGTTTGATGACATTTTCATGAATACCTGATGCTTTCATCACTTTACTGCCTCAAAGCAGCACCATCTTGTTCTTATGCTCTTAAAGTGATTTTTAGCCCGCAGAGAGACCAAAAGTTGATTTTCTAAACAAAACCTTTTTTTTCTGGTTTTCAACGATAGAAAGTGTCTTAGGACACACTTCTTACAAGTTTGATGACATTTTCATGAATACCTGATGCTTTCATCACTTTACTGCCTCAAAGCAGCAACATATTGTTTTTATGCTCTTAAACTGATTTCCAGCCCGCAGAGAGACCAAAAGTGGATTTTACTAAACAAAACCTTTTTTTCTGGGTTTTCAACGATAGAAAGTGTCTTAGGACACACTTCTTACAAGTTTGATGACATTTTCATGAATACCTGATGCTTTCATCACTTTACTGCCTCAAAGCAGCACTATCTTGTTTTTATGCTCTTATACAGATTTCCAGCCCGCAGAGAGACCAAAAGTTGATTTTCCTAAACAAAACCTTTTTTTCTGGGTTTTCAACCAAAGAAAGTGTCTTAGGACACACTTCTTACAAGTTTGATGACATTTTCATGAATACCTGATGCTTTCATCACTTTACTGCCTCAAAGCAGCAACATATTGTTTTTTATGCTCTTAAAGTGATTTTTAGCCCGCAGAGAGACCAAAAGTGGATTTTACTAAACAAAACCTTTTTTTCTGGGTTTTCAACCAAAGAAAGTGTCTTAGGACACACTTCTTACAAGTTTGATGACATTTTCATGAATACCTGATGCTTTCATCACTTTACTGCCTCAAAGCAGCAACAAATTGTTTTTATGCTCTTAAAATGATTTACAGCCCGCAGAGAGACTAAAAGTTGATTTTCCTAAACAAAACCTTTTTTCTGGGTTTTCAACCAAAGAAAGTGTCTTAGGACACACTTCTTACAAGTTTGATGACATTTTCATGAATACCTGATGCTTTCATCACTTTACTGCCTCAAAGCAGCAACATCTTGTTTTTATGCTCTTAAAATGATTTACAGCCCGCAGTGAGACTAAAAGTTGATTTTCCTAAACAAAACCTTTTTTGTGGGTTTTCAACGATTGCAAGTGTCTTAGGACACACAACTTACAAGTTTGATGACATTTTCATGAATACCTGATGCTTTCATCACTTTACTGCCTCAAAGCAGCACTATCTTGTTTTTATGCTCTTATACAGATTTCCAGCCCGCAGAGAGACCAAAGTTGATTTTCCTAAACAAAACCTTTTTCTGGTTTTCAACGATAGAAAGTGTCTTAGGACACACTTCTTACAAGTTTGATGACATTTTCATGAATACCTGATGCTTTCATCACTTTACTGCCTCAAAGCAGCACCATCTTGTTTTATGCTCTTAACAGATTTCCAGCCCAGAGAGACCAAAAGTTGATTTTCCTAAACAAAACCTTTTTTTCTGGTTTTCAACGATAGAAAGTGTCTTAGGACACACTTCTTACAAGTTTGATGACATTTTCATGAATACCTGATGCTTTCATCACTTTACTGCCTCAAAGCAGCAACATCTTGTTTTTTATCTCTCTTTTTTTGATTTCCAGCCCGCAGAGAGACCAAAAGTGATTTTCCTAAACAAAACCTTTTTTTTCTGGGTTTTCAACGATAGAAAGTGTCTTAGGACACACTTCTTACAAGTTTGATGACATTTTCATGAATACCTGATGCTTTCATCACTTTACTGCCTCAAAGCAGCACTATCTTTTTTTTTATGCTCTTAAAGATTTTAGCCCGCAGAGAGACCAAAGTTGATTTTCCTAAACAAAACCTTTTTCTTGGTTTTCAACGATAGAAAGTGTCTTAGGACACACTTACAAGTTTGATGACATTTTCATGAATACCTGATGCTTTCATCACTTTACTGCCTCAAAGCAGCACCATCTTTTTTATGCTCTTAAATGATTTTTCCAGCGCAGAGAGACCAAAGTTGATTTTCCTAAACAAAAACCTTTTTTTGGTTTTCAACGATAGAAAGTGTCTTAGGACACACTTCTTACAAGTTTTTGATGACATTTTCATGAATACCTGATGCTTTCATCACTTTACTGCCTCAAAGCAGCAACATATTGTTTTTATGCTCTTGATTTTACAGCCCGCAAGAGAGACCAAAAGTTTGGATTTTCCTAAACAAAACCTTTTTTTTGTTTTTCAATAGAAAGTGTCTTAGGACACACTTACAAGTATGATGACATTTTCATGAATACCTGATGCTTTCATCACTTTACTGCCTCAAAGCAGCACCATCTTGTTTTTATGCTCTTAAAGTGATTTTTAGCCTGCAGAGAGACCAAAAGTTGATTTTTTCCTAAACAAAACCTTTTTTTCTGGTTTTCAACGATAGAAAGTGTCTTAGGACACACTTCTTACAAGTTTGATGACATTTTCATGAATACCTGATGCTTTCATCACTTTACTGCCTCAAAGCAGCACCATCTTGTTTTTATGCTCTTAAAGTGATTTCCAGCCCAAGAGAGACCAAAAGTTGATTTTCCTAAACAAAACCTTTTTTTTGGTTTTCAACGATAGAAAGTGTCTTAGGACACACTTCTTACAAGTTTGATGACATTTTCATGAATACCTGATGCTTTCATCACTTTACTGCCTCAAAGCAGCAACATAAAAAGTTGATTTTCCTAAACAAAACAGGTCACACTTACAAGTTTGATGACATTTTCATGAATACCTGATGCTTTCATCACTTTACTGCCTCAAAGCAGCACCATCTTTTTTATGCTCTTAAAGTGATTTCCAGCCCGCAGAGAGATCAAAAGTTGATTTTCCTAAACAAAACCTTTTTTTGGGGGTTTTTCAACGATAGAAAGTGTCTTAGGACACACTTCTTACAAGTTTGATGACATTTTCATGAATACCTGATGCTTTCATCACTTTTACTGCCTCAAAGCAGCACTATCTTTTTTATGCTCTTAAACAGATTTCCAGCCCGCAGAGAGACCAAAGTGGATTTTCCTAAACAAAACCTTTTTTTCTTTTTTTTCCGATAGAAAGTGTCTTAGGACACACTTCTTACAAGTTTGATGACATTTTCATGAATACCTGATGCTTTCATCACTTTTACTGCCTCAAAGCACCATCTTGTTTTATGCTCTTAAAGTGATTTCCAGCCCGCAGAGAGACCAAAAGTTGATTTTCCTAAACAAAACCCTTTTTTTTTTCTGTTTTCAACGATAGAAAGTGTCTTAGGACACACTTACTTACAAGTTTGATGACATTTTCATGAATACCTGATGTTTTCATCACTTTACTGCCTCAAAGCAGCACTATCTTGTTTTTATGCTCTTAAAGTGATTTGCAGCCCGCAGAGAGACCAAAAGTTGATTTTCCTAAACAAAACCTTTTTTTTTCTGGTTTTTCACGATAGAAAGTGTCTTAGGACACACTTCTTACAAGTTTGATGACATTTTCATGAATACCTGATGCTTTCATCACTTTACTGCCTCAAAGCAGCAACATATTGTTTTTATGCTCTTAAAGTGATTTCCAGCCCGCAGAGAGACCAAAAGTGGATTTTCCTAAACAAAACCTTTTTTCTTGGTTTTCAACGATAGAAAGTGTCTTAGGACACACTTCTTACAAGTTTGATGACATTTTCATGAATACCTGATGCTTTCATCACTTTACTGCCTCAAAGCAGCATATTGTTTTTATGCTCTTAAAGTGATGTCCAGCCCGCAGAGAGACCAAAAGTTGATTTTCCTAAACAAAACCTTTTTTCTGGTTTTCAACGATAGAAAGTGTCTTAGGACACACTTCTTACAAGTTTGATGACATTTTCATGAATACCTGATGCTTTCATCACTTTACTGCCTCAAAGCAGCAACATCTTGTTTTATGCTCTTAAAAGTGATTTTTAGCCCGCAGAGAGACCAAAGTTGATTTTTCCTAAACAAAACCTTTTTTCTTGGTTTTCACGATAGAAAGTGTCTTACGACACACTTCTTACAAGTTTGATGACATTTTCATGAATACCTGATGCTTTCATCACTTTACTGCCTCAAAGCAGCACCATCTTGTTTTTATGCTCTTAAACTGATTTTCAGCCCGCAGAGAGACCAAAAAGTGATTTTTCCTAAACAAAACCTTTTTTTTTGGTTTTCAACGAAAGAAAGTAACTTAGGACACAATTCTTACAAGTTTGATGACATTTTCATGAATACCTGATCTTTCATCACTTTACTGCCTCAAAGCAGCAACATCTTTTTTATGCTCTTAAAGTGATTTCAGCCCGCAGAGAGACCAAAAGTTGATTTTCCTAAACAAAACCTTTTTTTTCTAGGTTTTCAAGAAAGTGTCTTAGGACACACTTCTTACAAGTTTGATGACATTTTCATGAATACCTGATGCTTTCATCACTTTACTGCCTCAAAGCAAACATATTGTTTTTATGCTCTTAAAGTGATTTGCAGCCCCAGAGAGAGACCAAAAGTTGATTTTCCTAAACAAAACCTTTTTTTTGGTTTTCAATGATAGAAAGTGTCTTAGGACACACTTCTTACAAGTTTGATGACATTTTCATGAATACCTGATGCTTTCATCACTTTACTGCCTCAAAGCAGCACCATCTTGTTTTTATGCTCTTAAAGTGATTTTTGCCCCAGAGAGACCAAAAGTTGATTTTCCTAAACAAAACCTTTTTTTTGGTTTTCAATGATAGAAAGTGTCTTAGGACACACTTCTTACAAGTTTGATGACATTTTCATGAATACCTGATGCTTTTCACTTTTACTGCCTCAAAGCAGCACATATTTTTTATGCTCTTAAACTGATTTCCAGCCCGCAGAGAGACCAAAGTTGATTTTCCTAAACAAAACCTTTTTTCTGGTTTTCAACGAGAAAGTGTCTTAGGACACACTTCTTACAAGTTTGATGACATTTTCATGAATACCTGATGCTTTCATCACTTTACTGCCTCAAAGCAGCAAACCATATTGTTTTTATGCTCTTAAAGTGATTTGCCCGCAGAGAGACCAAAAGTTGATTTTCCTAAACAAAACCTTTTTTTCTGGTTTTCACGATAGAAAGTGTCTTAGGACACACTTCTTACAAGTTTGATGACATTTTCATGAATACCTGATGCTTTCATCACTTTTACTGCCTCAAAGCAGCAACATATTGTTTTTATGCTCTTAAAGTGATTTTTAGCCAGAGAGAGACCAAAAAGTTGATTTTCCTAAACAAACCTTTTTTCTGGTTTTCAACGATAGAAAGTGTCTTAGGACACTTCTTACAAGTTTGATGACATTTTCATGAATACCTGATGCTTTCATCACTTTACTGCCTCAAAGCAGCACCATCTTGTTTTTATGCTCTTAAACTGATTTCCAGCCCAGAGAGATCAAAAGTTGATTTTACTAAACAAAACCTTTTTCTTGGTTTTCAACGATAGAAAGTGTCTTAGGACACACTTCTTACAAGTTTGATGACATTTTCATGAATACCTGATGCTTTCATCACTTTACTGCCTCAAAGCAGCACTATCTTGTTTTATGCTCTTATACAGATTTCCAGCCGCAGAGAGACCAAAAGTTGATTTTCCTAAACAAAACCTTTTTTCTGGTCTGGGTTTCAAATTCAAGTCTTAGGACACACTTCTTACAAGTTTGATGACATTTTCATGAATACCTGATGCTTTTCATCACTTTACTGCCTCAAAGCAGCACCATCTTGTTTTTATGCTCTTAAACTGATTTTAGCCCCGCAGAGAGACCAAAAGTTGATTTTCCTAAACAAAACCTTTTTTCTGGGTTTTCAACGATTGCAAGTGTCTTAGGACACACTTCTTACAAGTTTGATGACATTTTCATGAATACCTGATGCTTTCATCACTTTACTGCCTCAAAGCAGCAACATATTGTTTTTATGCTCTTAAACTGATTTCCAGCCCGCAGAGAGACCAAAAGTTTGATTTTCTAAACAAAACCTTTTTTCTGGTTTTTCAATGATAGAAAGTGTCTTAGGACACACTTCTTACAAGTTTGATGACATTTTCATGAATACCTGATGCTTTCATCACTTTACTGCCTCAAAGCAGCAACATCTTGTTTTTATGCTCTTAAAGTTATTTTTAGCCCGCAGAGAGACCAAAAGTTGATTTTCCTAAACAAAACCTTTTTTTCTTGGTTTTCAACGATAGAAAGTGTCTTAGACACACTTCTTACAAGTTTGATGACATTTTCATGAATACCTGATGCTTTCATCACTTTACTGCCTCAAAAGCAACATCTTGTTTTATGCTCTTAAAAGTGATTTCCAGCCCGCAGAGAGACCAAAAGGATTTTACTAAACAAAACCTTTTTCTTTTTTCTGGGTTTTCAACGATAGAAAGTGTCTTAGGACACACTTCTTACAAGTTTGATGACATTTTTTCATGAATACCTGATGCTTTCATCACTTTTACTGCCTCAAAGCAGCAACATCTTGTTTTATGCTCTTAAAGTGATTTGCAGCCCGCAGAGAGACCAAAAGTTGATTTTCCTAAACAAAACCTTTTTCTGTTTTTCAACGAAAGAAAGTGTCTTAGGACACACTTCTTAAGTTTGATGACATTTTCATGAATACCTGATGCTTTCATCACTTTACTGCCTCAAATCATCACCATCTTGTTTTTATGCTCTTAAAGTGATTTTTAGCCCGCAGAGAGACCCAAAAGTTGATTTTCCTAAACAAAACCTTTTTTCTTGGTTTTCAACGATAGAAAGTGTCTTAGGACACACTTCTTACAAGTTTGATGACATTTTCATGAATACCTGATGCTTTCATCACTTTACTGCCTCAAAGCAGCACCATCTTGTTTTTATGCTCTTAAACTGATTTCCAGCCCACAAAGAGATCAAACGTGGATTTTCCTAAACAAAACCTTTTTTCTTGGTTTTCAACGATAGAAAGTGTCTTAGGACACACTTCTTACAAGTTTGATGACATTTTCATGAATACCTGATGCTTTCATCACTTTACTGCCTCAAAGCAGCAATCTTTTTATGCTCTTATACAACTGATTTCCAGCCAGAGAGACCAAAGTTGGATTTTCCTAAACAAAACCTTTTTTTCTGGTTTTCAACGATAGAAAAGTGTCTTAGGACACACAACTTACAAGTTTGATGACATTTTCATGAATACCTGATGCTTTCATCACTTACTGCCTCAAAGCAGCACCATCTTGTTTTTATGCTTCTTAAAGTGATTTTAGCCATAGAGAGACCAAAAGTTGATTTTCCTAAACAAAACCTTTTTTCTGGTTTCAACGATAGAAAGTGTCTTAGGACACTTTTACAAGTTTGATGACATTTTCATGAATACCTGATGCTTTTCATCACTTTACTGCCTCAAAGCAGTACTATCTTGTTTTTATGTTCTTAAACAGATTTTTCGCCCAAGAGAGACCAAAAGTTGATTTTCCTAAACAAACCCTTTTTTTTTCTTGTTTTTAACGATAGAAAGTGTCTTAGGACACACTCTTACAAGTTTGATGACATTTTCATGAATACCTGATGCTTTCATCACTTTTACTGCTCAAAGCAGCACCATCTTGTTTTTATGCTCTTAAACTGATTTCCAGCCCACAAAGAGATCAAACGTGGATTTTCCTAAACAAAACCTTTTTTCTTGGTTTTCAACGATAGAAAGTGTCTTAGGACACACTTCTTACAAGTTTGATGACATTTTCATGAATACCTGATGCTTTCATCACTTTACTGCCTCAAAGCAGCACCATATTGTTTTCATGCTCTTAAAGTGATTTTTAGCCCGCAGAGAGACCAAAAGTTGATTTTCCTAAACAAAACCTTTTTTCTGGGTTTTCAATGATAGAAAGTGTCTTAGGTCACACTTCTTACAAGTTTGATGACATTTTCATGAATACCTGATGCTTTCATCACTTTACTGCCTCAAAGCAGCACCATCTTGTTTTTATGCTCTTAAAGATTTCCAGCCATAGAGAGACCAAAAGTGGATTTTCCTAAACAAAACCTTTTTTTGGGTTTTCAATGATAGAAGTGTCTTAGGACACACTTCTTACAAGTTTGATGACATTTTCATGAATACCTTTCACAGATACCTGATGCTTTCATCACTTTACTGCCTCAAAGCAGCACCATCTTGTCTTTATGCTCTTAAAGTGATTTTAGCCTTAGAGAGACCAAAAGTTGATTTTCCTAAACAAAACCTTTTTTCTTGGTTTTCAACGATAGAAAGTGTCTTAGGACACACTTCTTACAAGTTTGATGACATTTTCATGAATACCTGATGCTTTCATCACTTTACTGCCTCAAAGCAGCAACCATCTTGTTTTTATGCTCTTTAAAGTGATTTGCAGCCCGCAGAGAGACCAAAAGTTGATTTTCCTAAACAAAACCCTTTTTTTCTTGGGTTTTTCAACGATAGAAAGTGTCTTAGGACACACTTTTACAAGTTTGATGATTTTTCATGAATACCTGATGCTTTCATCACTTTACTGCCTCAAATCATCACCATCTTGTTTTTATGCTCTTAAAGTGATTTTTAGCCCGCAGAGAGACCAATAGTTGATTTTCCTAAACAAAACCTTTTTTCTTGGTTTTCAACGATAGAAAGTGTCTTAGGACACACTTCTTACAAGTTTGATGACATTTTCATGAATACCTGATGCTTTCATCACTTTACTGCCTCAAAGCAGCACCATCTTGTTTTTATGCTCTTAAACTGATTTCCAGCCCACAAAGAGACCAAACGTGGATTTTCCTAAACAAAACCTTTTTTCTTGGTTTTCAACGATAGAAAGTGTCTTAGGACACACTTCTTACAAGTTTGATAACATTTTCATGAATACCTGATGCTTTCATCACTTTACTGCCTCAAAGCAGCAACATATTGTTTTTATGCTCTTAAACTGATTTCCAGCCCGCGCAGAGAGACCAAAGTGGATTTTACTAAACAAAAACTTTTTTTTCTGGTTTTCAACGATAGAAAGTGTCTTAGGACACACTTCTTACAAGTTTGATGACATTTTCATGAATACCTGATGCTTTCATCACTTTACTGCCTCAAAGCAGCAACATCTTGTTTTATGCTCTTAAAGTGATTTTTAGCCCGCAGAGAGACCAAAAAGTTGATTTTCCTAAACAAAACCTTTTTCTTGGTTTTCAACGATAGAAAGTGTCTTAGGACACACTTCTTACAAGTTTGATGACATTTTCATGAATACCTGATGCTTTCATCACTTTACTGCCTCAAATCAGCACCATCTTGTTTTTATGCTCTTAAAGTGATTTTAGCCCACAGAGAGACCAAAAGTTGATTTTCCTAAACAAAACCTTTTTTCTGGTTTTCAACGATAGAAAGTGTCTTAAGAGAAACATCTTACAAGTTTGATGACATTTTCATGAAGACCTGATGCTTTCATCACTTTACTGCCTCAAAGCAGCACCATCTTGTTTTTATGCTCTTAAAGTGATTTCCAGCCCACAAAGAGACCAAAGTTGATTTACTAAAAAAACCTTTTTCTTGGTTTTCCAACGATAAAAGTTCTTACACACTTCTTACAAGTTTGATAACATTTTCATGAATACCTGATGCTTTCATCACTTTTGCCTCACTGCCTCAAAACAACATAGTTTTTATGCTCTTAAACTGATTTCCAGCCGCAGAGAGACCAAAGTGGATTTTCCTAAACAAAACCTTTTTCTTGGTTTCAACGAAGAAAGTGTCTTAGGACACACTTCTTACAAGTTTCATGACATTCTCATGAACACCTGATGCTTTCCTCACTTTACTGCCTCAAAAGCAGCACCATCTTGTTTTTATGCTCTTAAAGTGATTTTTCCCCCAGAGAGAGACCAAAGTTGATTTTCCTAAACAAAAACCTTTTTTCTTGGTTTTCAACGATAGAAAGTGTCTTAGGACACACTTCTTACAAGTTTGATGACATTTTCATGAATACCTGATGCTTTCATCACTTTACTGCCTCAAAAGCAGCAACATATTTTTTTATGCTCTTAAAGTGATTTGCAGCCCGCAGAGAGACCAAAAGTTGATTTTCCTAAACAAAACCTTTTTTCTGGTTTTTTCAATGATAGAAAGTGTCTTAGGACACACTTCTTACAAGTTTGATGACATTTTCATGAATACCTGATGCTTTCATCACTTTACTGCCTCAAAGCAGCAACATATTGTTTTATGCTCTTAAAGTGATTTGCAGCCAAGAGAGACCAAAAGGTTGATTTTCCTAAACAAAACCTTTTTTCTTGGTTTTAACGATAGAAAGTGTCTTAGGACACACTTCTTACAAGTTTGATGACATTTTCATGAATACCTGATGCTTTCATCACTTTACTGCCTCAAAGCAGCACTATCTTGTTTTATGCTCTTAAAGAGAGAGACCAAAAAGTGATTTTCCTAAACAAAACCTTTTTTTGGTTTTCATCCAAAGAAAGTGTCTTAGGACACACTTCTTACAAGTTTGATGACATTTTCATGAATACCTGATGCTTTCATCACTTTACTGCCTCAAAGCAGCAACATATTGTTGTTATGCTCTTAAAGTGATTTTTAGCCGCAGAGAGACCAAAAGTGGATTTACTAAACAAAACCTTTTTTCTGGGTTTAACCAAAGAAAGTGTCTTAGGACAAACTTCTTACAAGTTTGATGACATTTTCATGAATACCTGATGCTTTCATCACTGTACTGCCTCAAAGCAGCAACTATCTTGTTTTTATGCTCTTATACAGATTTCAAGCCCGAGAGAGACCAAAGTTGATTTTCCTAAACAAAACCTTTTTTCTAGGTTTTCAATGATAGAAAGTGTCTTACACACTTCTTCAAGTTTGATGACATTTTCATGAATACCTGATGCTTTCATCACTTTACTGCCTCAAAGCAGCACTATCTTGTTTTTATGCTCTTTTAAAGTGATTTCCAGCCCGCAGAGAGACCAAAAGTTGATTTTCCTAAACAAAACCTTTTTCTGTTTTTTAACGATAGAAAGTGTCTTAGGACACACTTCTTACAAGTTTGATGACATTTTTCATGAATACCTGATGCTTTCATCACTTTACTGCCTCAAAGCAGCAACATATTGTTTTTATGCTCTTAAAGTGATTTTTAGCCCGCAGAGAGACCAAAAGTTGATTTTACTAAACAAAACCTTTTTTTCTGGGTTTTCAACCAAAGAAAGTGTCTTAGGACAAACTTCTTACAAGTTTTGATGACATTTTCATGAATACCTGATGCTTTCATCACTTTACTGCCTCAAAAGCAGCACCATCTTGTTTTTATGCTCTTAAAGTGATTTTTAGCCCAAGAGAGACCAAAAGTTTTTTTCTAAACAAAACCTTTTTCTTGGTTTCAAATAGAGAAAGTGTCTTAGGACACACTTCTTACAAGTTTGATGACATTTTCATGAATACCTGATGCTTTCATCACTTTACTGCCTCAAAGCAGCAACATCTTGTTTTATGCTCTTAAAGTGATTTGCAGCCCGCAGAGAGAGACCAAAAGTTGATTTTCCTAAACAAAACCTTTTTTCTCTTTTTTCAACGATAGAAAGTGTCTTAGGACACACTTCTTTTAAGTTTGATGACATTTTCATGAATACCTGATGCTTTCATCACTTTACTGCCTCAAAGCAGCAACATCTTGTTTTATGCTCTTAAAGTGATTTTTAGCCCAAGAGAGACCAAAGTTTTTTCCTAAACAAAAACCTTTTTTCTTGTTTTTAATAGAAAGTGTCTTAGGACACACTTCTACAAGTTTGATGACATTTTCATGAATACCTGATGCTTTCATCACTTTACTGCCTCAAAGCAGCAACATATTGTTTTTATGCTCTTAAAGTGATTTTCAGCCCGCAGAGAGACCAAAAGTTGATTTTCCTAAACAAAACCTTTTTTTGGTTTGCACGATAGAAAGTGTCTTAGGACACACTTCTTACAAGTTTGATGACATTTTCATGAATACCTGATGCTTTCATCACTTTACTGCCTCAAAGCAGCACCATCTTGTTGTTATGCTCTTAAAGTGATTTTTAGCCCGCAGAGAGACCAAAAGTTGATTTTCCTAAACAAAACCTTTTTTCTTGGTTTTCAACGATAGAAAGTGTCTTAGGACACACTTCTTACAAGTTTGATGACATTTTCATGAATACCTGATGCTTTCATCACTTTACTGCCTCAAAGCAGCACTATCTTGTTTTTATGCTCTTATACAGATTTCCAGCCCGCAGAGAGACCAAAAGTTGATTTTCCTAAACAAAACCTTTTTTCTTGTTTTTTAACGATGGAAAGTGTCTTAGGACACACTTCTTACAAGTTTGATGACATTTTCATGAATACCTGATGCTTTCATCACTTTACTGCCTCAAAGCAGCAACATATTGTTTTTATGCTCTAAAGTGATTTGCAGCCCATAGAGAGACCCAAAAGTTGATTTTCCTAAACAAAACCTTTTTTCTAGGTTTTCAATGATAGAAAGTGTCTTAGGACACACTTCTTACAAGTTTGATGACATTTTCATGAATACCTGATGCTTTCATCACTTTACTGCCTCAAAGCAGCACCATCTTGTTGTTATGCTCTTAAAAGTGATTTTTTAGCCCGCAGAGAGACCAAAAGTTGATTTTCCTAAACAAAACCTTTTTTCTGGGTTTTCAACGATAGAAAAGTGTCTTAGGACACACTTCTTACAAGTTTGATGACATTTTTCATGAATACCTGATGCTTTTCATCACTTTACTGCCTCAAAGCAGCAACATATTGTTGTTATGTTTTAAAAGTGATTTCCCCCAAGAGAGACCAAAAGTGATTTTCCTAAACAAAACCTTTTTTTTCTGGTTAAAGTTTCAACTTTTACACACTTTTAAATTTTGACATTTTCATGAATACCTGATGCTTTCATCACTTTACTGCCTCAAAGCAGCAATTTGTTTTTATGCGATTTGCAGCCCAGAGAGACCAAAAGTTGATTTTCTAAACATTTTTTCTAGTTTTTAATGATAGAAAGTGTCTTAGGACACACTTCTTACAAGTTTGATGACATTTTCATGAATACCTGATGCTTTCATCACTTTATTGCCTCAAGGCAGCAACATATTGTTTTTATGTTTTAAAAGCCCATAAGAGAGACCAAAAGTTGATTTTCCTAAACAAAACCTTTTTTTGGGTTTTCACGATAGAAAGTGTCTAGGACACACTTCTTACAAGTTTGATGACATTTTCATGAATACCTGATGCTTTCATCACTTTACTGCCTCAAAGCAGCAACATCTTGTTTTATGCTCTTAAAGTGATTTGCAGCCCGCAGAGAGACCAAAAGTTGATTTTCCTAAACAAAACCTTTTTTCTTGGTTTTCACGATAGAAAGAGTCTTAGGACACACTTCTTACAAGTTTGATGACATTTTCATGAATACCTGATGCTTTCATCACTTTACTGCCTCAAAGCAGCACCATCTTGTTTTATGCTCTTAAAGTGATTTTTAGCCGCGAGAGACCAAAAGTTGATTTTTCCTAAACAAAACCTTTTTTTAGGTTTTTAATCAAAGAAAGTGTCTTAGGACACACTTCTTACAAGTTTGATGACATTTTCATGAATACCTGATGCTTTCATCACTTTACTGCCTCAAAGCAAACACCATCTTGTTTTTATGCTCTTAAAGTGATTTTTTTCCAGCCCAGAGAGACCAAAAGTTGATTTTACTAAACAAAACCTTTTTTCTTGGTTTTCAACGATAGAAAGTGTCTTAGGACACACTTCTACAAGTTTGATGACATTTCATGAATACCTGATGCTTTCATCACTTTACTGCCTCAAAGCAGCAACATATTGTTTTTATGCTCTTAAAGTGATTTGCAGCCTGCAGAGAGACCAAAGTTGATTTTCTAAACAAAAACCTTTTTTCTAGGTTTTCACGATAGAAAGTGTCTTAGGACACATTGCTTACAAGGTTCAGTAGATTTTCATCAATACCTGATGCTTTCATCGCTTTAGTGCCTCGAAGCAGCAACATCTTGTTTTATGCTCTTAAAGTGATTTGCAGCCTGCAGAGAGACCAAAAGTTGATTTTCCTAAACAAAACCTTTTTTTTGGTTTTTCAATGATAGAAAGTGTCTTAGGACACACTTCTTACAAGTTTGATGACATTTTCATGAATACCTGATGCTTTCATCACTTTTACTGCCTCAAAGCAGCAACATATTGTTTTTATGCTCTTAAAGTGCTTTCCAGCGCGCAGAGAGACCAAAAGTTGATTTTCCTAAACAAAACCTTTTTTTCTAGGTTTTCACGATAGAAAGTGTCTTAGGACACACTTCTTACAAGTTTGATGACATTTCATGAATACCTGATGCTTTCATCACTTTACTGCCTCAAAGCAGCACCATCTTGTTGTTATGCTCTTAAAGTGATTTTTAGTGCAGAGAGCAGAGACCAAAAGTTGATTTTCCTAAACAAAACCTTTTTTCTAGGTTTTCACGATAGAAAGTGTCTTAGGACACACTTCTTACAAGTTTGATGACATTTTCATGAATACCTGATGCTTTCATCACTTTTTTGCCTCAAAGCAGCACCATCTTGTTGTTATGCTCTTAAAGTGATTTTTAGTCTGCAGAGAGACCAAAAAAGTTGATTTTCCTAAACAAAACCTTTTTTCTGGTTTTCAACGATAGAAAGTGTCTTAGGACACACTTCTTACAAGTTTGATGACATTTTCATGAATACCTGATGCTTTCATCACTTTACTGCCTCAAAGCAGCAACATATTGTTTTATAGTTTAAAGTGATTTCCAGCCCGCAGAGAGACCAAAAGTTGATTTTCCTAAACAAAACCTTTTTTTCTAGGTTTTCAACAAAGAAAGTGTCTTAGGACACACTTCTACAAGTTTGATGACATTTTCATGAATACCTGATGCTTTTCATCACTTTTTACTGCCTCAAAGCAGCACCATCTTGTTTTTATGCTCTTAAAGTGATTTTTAGCCCGCAGAGAGACCAAAAGTTGATTTTCCTAAACAAAACCTTTTTTCTTGTTTAATTAACGATAGAAAGTGTCTTAGGACACACTTCTTACAAGTTTGATGACATTTTCATGAATACCTGATGCTTTCATCACTTTACTGCCTCAAAGCAGCAACATATTGTTTTTATGCTCTTAAAGTGATTTGCAGCCCGCAGAGAGACCAAAAGTTGATTTTCCTAAACAAAACCTTTTTTCTAGGTTTTCAATGATAGAAAGTGTCTTAGGAACACTTCTTACAAGTTTGATGACATTTTCATGAATACCTGATGCTTTCATCACTTTACTGCCTCAAAAAGCAACCATATTGTTTTATGCTCTTAAAGATTTTTAGCCCAGAGAGACCAAAAGTTGATGTTCCTAAACAAAACCTTTTTCCTTGGTTTTCAACGATAGAAACTGTCTTAGGACACACTTCTTACAAGTTTGATGACATTTTCATGAATACCTGATGCTTTCATCACTTTACTGCCTCAAAGCAGCAACATCTTGTTTTATGCTCTTAAAGTGATTTTAGCCCCAGAGAGACCAAAAAGTTGATTTTCCTAACAAAACCTTTTTTTTCTGGTTTTCAATGATAGAAAGTGTCTTAGGACACACTTCTTACAAGTTTGATGACATTTTCATGAATACCTGATGCTTTCATCACTTTACTGCCTCAAAGCAGCACCATCTTGTTGTTATGCTCTTAAAGTGATTTTTAGCCCGAGAGAGAGACCAAAAGTGATTTTCCTAAACAAAACCTTTTTTCTTGGTTTTCAACGATAGAAAGTGTCTTAGGACACACTTCTTACAAGTTTAATGACATTTTCATGAATACCTGATGCTTTCATTTTTTGCCTCAAAAGCAGCAATATCTTGTTTTATGTTTTATAAAGTGATTTCCAGCCACGCAGAGAGACCAAAAGTTGATTTTCCTAAACAAAACCTTTTTCTTGGTTTCAACGAAAGAAAGTGTCTTAGGACACACTTCTTACAAGTTTGATGACATTTTCATGAATACCTGATGCTTTCATCACTTTTACTGCCTCAAAGCAGCACCATCTTGTTTTTATGTTCTTAAAGTGATTTTAGCCCGCAGAGAGACCAAAGTTGATTTTCCTAAACAAAACCTTTTTTCTTGTCTTTTTAACGATAGAAAGTGTCTTAGGACACACTTCTTACAAGTTTGATGACATTTTCATGAATACCTGATGCTTTCATCACTTTACTGCCTCAAAGCAGCACCACCTTGTTTTTATGCTCTTAAATATTATAATTTTAGCCCAAGAGAGACCAAAAGTTGATTTTCCTAAACAAAACCTTTTTTTCTAGGTTTTCGATAGAAAGTGTCTTAGGACACACTTCTTACAAGTTTGATGACATTTTCATGAATACCTGATGCTTTTTCCACTTTTTACCCTCAAAGCAGCAACATATTGTTTTTATGCTCTTAAAGTGATTTGCAGCCCGCAGAGAGACCAAAAGTTGATTTTCCTAAACAAAACCTTTTTTCTAGGTTTTCACGATAGAAAGTGTCTTAGGACACACTTCTTACAAGTTTGATGACATTTTCATGAATACCTGATGCTTTCATCACTTTACTGCCTCAAAGCAGCACCATCTTGTTTTTATGCTCTTTAAAGTGATTTTTAGCCCAGAGAGACCAAAAGTTGATTTTCCTAAACAAAACCTTTTTTTTTTGGTTTTCAACGATAGAAAGTGTCTTAGGACACACTTACAAGTTTGATGACATTTTCATGAATACCTGATGCTTTCATCACTTTACTGCCTCAAAAGCAGCACCATCTTGTTTTTATGCTCTTAAAAGATTTTTTCCAAGAGAGACCAAAAGTTGATTTTCCTAAACAAAACCTTTTTTTTGTTTTTAATCTATAGAAAGTGTCTTAGGACACACTTCTTACAAGTTTGATGACATTTTCATGAATACCTGATGCTTTCATCACTTTTACTGCCTCAAAGCAGCAATCTATCTTGTTTTATGCTCTTAAAGTGATTTCCAGCCATAGAGAGACCTAAAGTTGATTTTCCTAACAAAACCCTTTTTTTCTTGGTTTTCAACGAAAGAAGTGTCTTAGGACAACTTCTTACAAGTTTGATGACATTTTCATGAATACCTGATGTTTTCATCACTTTACTGCCTCAAAGCAGCACTATCTTGTTTTTATGTTTTATACAGATTTCAGTTCTGAGAGAGCCAAAAGTTGATTTTCCTAAACAAAACCTTTTTCTTGTTTTTTAACGATAGAAAGTGTCTTAGGACACACTTCTTACAAGTTTGATGACATTTTCATGAATACCTGATGCTTTCATCACTTTACTGCCTCAAAGCAGCAACATATTGTTTTTATGCTCTTAAAGTGATTTCCAGCCCGAGAGAGACCAAAAAGTTGATTTTTTCCTAAACAAACCTTTTTTCTAGGTTTTCAACGATAGAAAGTGTCTTAGGACACACTTCTTACAAGTTTGATGACATTTTCATGAATACCTGATGCTTTCATCACTTTACTGCCTCAAAGCAGCAACATATTGTTTTTATGCTCTTAAAGTGATTTAATCCTGCAGAGAGACCAAAAGTTGATTTTTCCTAAACAAAACCTTTTTCTTGGTTTTCAATAGAAAGTGTCTTAGGACACACTTCTACAAGTTTGATGACATTTTCATGAATACCTGATGCTTTCATTTTACTGCCTCAAAGCAGCACCATCTTGTTGTTTTGCTCTCTTAAAGTGATTTTTAGCCAGAGAGACCAAAAGTTGATTTTCCTAAACAAAACCTTTTTTTTGGTTTTTCAACCAAAAGAAAGTGTCTTAGGACACACTTCTTACAAGTTTGATGACATTTTCATGAATACCTGATGCTTTTCATCACTTTACTGCCTCTAAAAAAGCACTATCTTGTTTTTATGCTCTTATAAAGATTTCCAGCCCAAGAGAAGACCAAAAGTTGATTTTCCTAAACAAAACCTTTTTTCTTTTTTTTAACGATAGAAAGTGTTTTAGGACACACTTCTTACAAGTTTGATGACATTTTCATGAATACCTGATGCTTTCATCACTTTACTGCCTCAAAGCAGCAAATTATTGTTTTTATGCTCTTAAAGATTTCAAGCCTGCAGAGAGACCAAAAGTTGATTTTCCTAAACAAAACCTTTTTTTTTTTTTTCAATGATATAAAGTGTCTTAGAGACACTTCTTACAAGTTTGATGACATTTTCATGGATACCTGATGCTTTTCATCACTTTACTGCCTCAAAGCAGCCATCTTGTTTTTATGCTCTAAAGTGATTTCCCCCAAAGAGACCAAAAGTTGATTTTACTAAACAAAAACTTTTTTTCTTGGTTTTTTAACCAAAGAAAGTGTTCTAGGACACACTTCTTACAAGTTTGATGACATATTCATGAATACCTGATGCTTTCATCACTTTACTGCCTCAAAGCAGCACATTCTGTTTTTATGCTTTTTAAACAGATTTGCAGCCCAAGAGAGACCAAAAGTTGATTTTCCTAAACAAAACCTTTTTTCTTGTTTTTAATGATATAGAAAAGTGTCTTAGGACACACTTCTTACAAGTTTGATGACATTTTCATGAATACCTGATGCTTTCATCACTTTTACTGCTCCTCAAAAGCATAGTTGTTATGCTTTAAAGTGATTTTTAGCCCGCAGAGAGACCAAAAGTTGATTTTCCTTAAACAAAACCTTTTTTTTTCTGTTTTCAACCATAGAAAGTGTCTTAGGACACACTTCTTACAAGTTTGATGACATTTTCATGAATACCTGATGCTTTCATCACTTTTACTGCCTCAAAGCAGCACTATCTTGTTTTATGCTCTTATACAGATTTCCAGCCCGCAGGGAGACCAAAAGTTGATTTTCCTAAACAAAACCTTTTTTTTTTTTTTTTTAATGATAGAAAGTGTCTTAGGACACACTTCTTACAAGTTTGATGACATTTTCATGAATACCTGATGCTTTCATCACTTTACTGCCTCAAAAGCAGCACCATCTTTGTTTTTATGCTCTTAAAAAGTGATTTCCAGCCCGCACAGACACCAAAAGTTGATTTTCCTAAACAAAACCTTTTTCTTTTTTAAGATAGAAAGTGTCTTAGGACACACTTCTTACAAGTTTGATGACATTTTCATGAATACCTGATGCTTTCATCACTTTACTGCCTCAAAAGCACCATCTTGTTGTTATGCTCTTAAATTGATTTCCGCCTGCAGAGAGACCAAAAAGTGGATTTTACTAAACAAAACCCTTTTTTTTCTGGTTTTCAACCAAAGAAAGTGTCTTAGACAAACTTCTTACAAGTTTGATGACATTTTCATGAATACCTGATGCTTTCATCACTTTACTGCCTCAAAGCAGCACCATCTTTGTTTTTGCTCTTAAATTGATTTTTTCAAGAGAGACCAAAAGTTGATTTTCCTAAACAAAACCTTTTTTTTGGGTTTTCAACTATAGAAAGTGTCTTAGGACACACTTACAAGTTTGATGACATTTTCATGAATACCTGATGCTTTCATCACTTTACTGCCTCAAAGAAAGCAACATATTTTTTTATGCTCTTAAAGTGATTTACCCGCAGAGAGACCAAAAGTTGATTTTACTAAACAAAACCTTTTTTTGGGTTTTCAACGATTGAAAGTGTCTAGGACACACTTCTTACAAGTTTGATGACATTGTTATGAATACCTGATGCTTTCATCACTTTACTGCCTCAAAGCAGCACCATCTTGTTTTTATGCTCTTAAAGGGATTTTTCCAGCCCGCAGAGAGACCAAAGTTGATTTTCCTAAACAAAACCTTTTTTCTTTTTTTTCAACGATAGAAAGTGTCTTAGGACACACTTCTTACAAGTTTGATGACATTTTCATGAATACCTGATGCTTTCATCACTTTACTGCCTCAAAGCAGCACTATCTTGTTTTATGCTCTTATACAGATTTCCAGCCCCAGAGAGACCAAAAAGTTGATTTTCCTAAACAAAACCTTTTTTCTTGTTTTTTTAACGATAGAAAGTGTCTTAGGACACACTTCTTACAAGTTTGATGACATTTTCATGAATACCTGATGCTTTCATCACTTTACTGCCTCAAAGCAGCACCATCTTGTTGTTATGCTCTTAAAGTGATTTTTAGCCCGCAGAGAGACCAAAAGTGGATTTTACTAAACAAAACCCTTTTTTTTTTTCTTTTTTCAACGATAGAAAGTCTCTTAGGACACACCGCGTACAAGTTTGATGACATTTTCATGAATACCTGATGCTTTCATCACTTTACTGCCTCAAAGCAGCACTATCTTGTTGTTATGCTCTTAAATTGATTTCAGCCCGCAGAGACTAAAAGTGGATTTTCCTAAACAAACCTTTTTTTTTTTTTTTTAACGTAAGAAAGTGTCTAGGACACACTTCTTATAAGTTTGATGACATTTTCATGAATACCTGATGCTTTCATCACTTTACTGCCTCAAAGCAGCACTATCTTGTTTTTATACTCTTATACAGATTTCCAGCCCGAGAGACCAAAAAGTTGATTTTCCTAAACAAAACCTTTTTTCTTGGTTTTCAACGATAGAAAAGGTGTCTTAGGACACACTTCTTACAAGTTTGATGACATTTTCATGAATACCTGATGCTTTCATCACTTTTACTGCCTCAAAGCAGCAACATCTTGTTTTTTATGCTCTTAAAGTGATTTTAGCCATAGAGAGACCAAAAGTTGATTTTCCTAAACAAAAACCTTTTTTTTGGGTTTTCAACCAAAGAAAGTGTCTAGGACACACTTCTTACAAGTTTGATGACATTTTTCATGAATACCTGATGCTTTCATCACTTTACTGCCTCAAAAGCAGCAACATCTTGTTTTAAGCTCTTAAATTGATTCAGCCCCAGAGAGACCAAAAGTTGATTTTCTAAAAAAAAACCTTTTTTTTCTTTTTTCCAAAGAAAGTGTCTTAGGACACACTTCTTACAAGTTTGATGACATTTTCATGAATACCTGATGCTTTCATCACTTTACTGCCTCAAAGCAGCAACATAGTTGTTATGCTCTTAAAGTGATTTCAGCCCCAAAGAGAGACCAAAAAAGTGGATTTTACTAAACAAAACCTTTTTTTTTGGTTTCAACCAAAGAAAGTGTCTTAGGACAAACCCTTCTTACAAGTTTGATGACATTTTCATGAATACCTGATGCTTTCATCACTTTACTGCCTCAAAGCAGAATATCTTGTTTTTATGCTCTTAAGATTTTCCAGCCCGCAGAGAGACCAAAAGTTGATTAACTTAAACAAAATTTTTTTTTTATTTTTTAAATGATAGAAAGTGTCTTAGGACAGACTTCTTACAAGTTTGATGACATTTTCATGAATACCTGATGCTTTCATCACTTTACTGCCTCAAGCAGCAACATCTTTTTTATGCTCTTAAAGTGATTTTCAGCCCAGAGAGACCAAAAGTTGATTTTCTAAACAAAACCTTTTTTTCAGGTTTTCAACGATGAAAGTGTCTTAGGACACACTTCTTGGGGCTTGATGACATTTTCATGAATACCTGATGCTTTCACTTTTACTGCCTCAAAGCAGTAACATCTTGTTTTATGCTCTCTTAAACTGATTTTCAGCCCGCAGAGAGACCAAAAAGTGCAACTTTACTAAACAAAACCTTTTTTCTCAGGTTTTTCAACTAAAAAAGTGTCTATAGGACACACTTCTTACAAGTTTGATGACATTTTCATGAATACCTGATGCTTTCATCACTTTACTGCCTCAAAGGCAACATCTTATTTTTTATGTTCTTAAACTGATTTTCAGCCCGCAGAGAGACCAAAAGTGCAACTTACTAAACAAAACCTTTTTTTTTCAGGTTTTCAACTCAAAGAAAGTGTCTTAGGATGCACACTTCTTACAAGTTTGATGACATTTTCATGGAATACCTGATGCTTTCATCACTTTTACTGCCTCAAAGCAGCAACATCTTGTTGTTTTTATGCTCTTTAAACTGATTTTTCAGCCCGTTAGAGAGACCAAAAGTTGCAATTTTTACTAAACAAAAACCTTTTTTTTGGTATTCAACCAAAAGAAAGTGTCTATGGAGGTCACACTTCTTATAAGTTTGATGACATTTTCATGAATACCTGATGTTATCAATTTCACTTTACTGCCTCAAAGCAGTAACATCTTGTTTTTATGCTCTTAAACTGATTTTTCAGCCCGCAGAGAGACCAAAAAGTTGAAACTTACTAAACAAAACCTTTTTTCTTCAGTGGTTTTCAACCAAAGAAAGTGTCTTAGGACACACTTCTTGGCTAAGTTTGATGACATTTTCATGAATACCTGATGCTTTCATCAATTTTACTGCCTCAAAGCAGCAACATCTTTTTTTTATGTACTCTCTTAAACTGATTTTTCTTCAGCCCAAGAGAGACCAAAAGTGCAACTTGCACCTAAACAAAACCTTTTTTTTTTCAGGGTTTTCAACTAAGTAGAAAGTGTCTTAGGACACACTCTCTTTATAAGTTTGATGACATTTTCTATGAATACCTGATGCTTTCATCACTTTACTGCCTCAAAGCAGCAAACATCTTGTTTTTATGCTCTTAAACTGATTTTTCAGCCCAAGAGAGACCAAAAGTGCAACTTACTAAACAAAACCTTTTTTTTTGGTGTTGTTCAACCAAAGAAAGTGTCTTAGGTCACACTTCTTTTAAGTCTGATGTCATTCTCATGGAATACCTGATGCTTTCATCACTTTACTGCCCTCAAAGCAGCAACATCTTGTGTTTTTATGCTCTATGAACTGATTTTCAGCCCGCAGGAGAGACCAAAAGTGAACTTACTAAACAAAAACCTTTTTTTCTGGGTCAGGGTTTCAACCAAAGAAAGTGTCTTAGGACACACTCTCTACAAGTTTGATGACATTTTCATGAATACCTGATGCTTTCATCACTTTTACTGCCTCAAAGTGCAGCAACATCTTGTTTTTATGCTCTTAAACTGATTTTTCAGCCCAAGAGAGATCCAAAAGTGTATTTTACTAAACAAAACCTTTTTTCTGGGTATTCAATCAAAGAAAGTGTCTTAGGACACACCTCTTCTTATAAGTTTGATGACATTTTCATGAATACCTGATGCTTTTCATCACTTTTTACTGTATCGCTCAAAGCAGTAACATCTTGTTTTTATGCTCTTAAACTGATTTTCAGCCCGCAGAGAGACCAAAAGTGCAAACTTACTAAACAAAAACCTTTTTTTTTCAGGGTTTTCTAACTAAAGAAAGTGTCTTAGGACACACTTCTTACCTAAGTTTGATGACAAAAAGAAAGTGTCTAGAGACACACTTCTTATAAGTTTGATGACATTTTTCGCATGAAATACCTGATGCTTTCATCACTTTTACTGCCTCAAAAGCAGCAACATCTTGTTTTATGCTCTTAAACTGATTTTTCAGCCCGCAGAGAGACTTCAAAGTGCAACTTACTAAACAAAACCTTTTTTTTCAGGGTTTTCAACCAAAGAAAGTGTCTTAGGACACACTTCTACAAGTTTACGATGACATTTTCATGAATACCTGATGCTTTTCATCACTTTTATTGCCCTTCAAAGCAGCAAATATATCTTGCTTTTTTATGCTCTTAAAACTGATTTTTCAGCCCTAGAGAGAGACCCGCTAAAAAAGTGCAACTTTACTAAAACAAAAACCTTTTTTTCTTGGGTATTCAACCAAAGAAAGTGTCTTAGGTCACACTTTATAAGTTTGATGACATTTTCATGAATACCTGATGTTTTCATCACTTTTACTGCCTCAAAGCAGTAGTAACATCTTTGTTTTTTATGCTCTTAAACTGATTTTTCAGTCCAAGAGAGAATTCAAAAGTGCAAACTTACTAAACAAAAACCTTTTTTTTTCAGGGAAGTTTTAACCAAAAGAAAGTGTCTTTTAGGACACACTTTCTACATAGTTTGATGACATTTTCATGAATACCTGATGCTTTTCTATCACTTTACTGCCTCAAAGCAGCAACATCTCGCTTTTTATGTTCTTAAACTGATTTTCAGCCCGCAGGAGAGACCAAAAGTGCAAATTTTTTACTAAACAAACCTTTTTTCAGGGTTTTCAACCAAAGAAAGTGTCTTAGGACACACTTCTTATAAGTTTGATGACATTTTCATGAATACCTCTGATGCTTTTCATCACTTTTACTGCCTCAGCAGCAGTAAATAACATCTTGTTTTATGCTCTTTTAAACTGGATTTTTCAGCCCGCTGCAGAGAGACCAAAAGTGCAACTTACTAAACAACAAACCTTCCTTTTTTCAGGGTTTAACTAAAGAAAGTGTCCAGGAGGACACACTTCTACAAGTTTGATGACATTTTCATGAATACCTGATGCTTTCTTTCATCACTTTTACTGCCTCAAAGCAGCAACATCTTTTGTTTTTATGCTCTTAAACTGATTTTCAGCCCGCAGAGAGACCAAAAGTGCAATTTTACTTAAACAAAAACCTT
>JAYMGU010000046.1:108807-131000 GCA_036178185.1 Liparis tanakae
AGTGATGAAAACATCAGGTATTCATGAAAATGTCATCAAACTTGTAAGAAGTGTGTCCTAAGACACTTTATTTGGTTGAAAACCCAGAAAAAAGTTTGTTTATTAAAATCCACTTTTGGTCTCTCTGCGGCTGAAAATCAGTTTAAGAGCATAAAAACAAGATATTGCTGCTTTGAGGCAGTAAAGTGATGAAAGCATCAGGTATTCATGAAAATGTCATCAAACTTGTAAGAAGTGTGTCCTAAGACACTTTCTTTGGTTGAAAACCCAGAAAAAAAGGTTTTGTTTAGTAAAATCCACTTTTGGTCTCTGCGGTCTGAAAATCAGAAAACAAGATGTTGCTGCTTTGAGGCAGTAAAGTGATGAAACCATCAGGTATTAATGAAAATGTCATCAAACTTGTAAGAAGTGTGTCCTAAGACACTTTCTTTGGTCGAAAACCCAGAAAAAAAGGTTTTGTTTAGTAAAATCCACTTTTGGTCTCTCTGCGGTCTAAAAATCAGTTTAAGAGCATAAAAACAAGATATTGCTGCTTGAGGCAGTAAAGTGATGAAAGCATCAGGTATTCATGAAAATGTCATCAAACTTGTAAGAAGTGTGTCCTAAGACACTTTCTTTGGTTGAAAACCCAGAAAAAAAGGTTTTGTTTAGTAAAATCCACTTTTGGTCTCTGCGGTCTAAAAAAACAGAAAACAAGATGTTGCTGCTTTGAGGCAGTAAAGTGATGAAAACATCAGGTATTCATGAAAATGTCATCAAACTTGTAAGAAGTGTGTCCTAAAACACTTTATTTGGTTGAAAACCCAGAAAAAAAGGTTTTGTTTAGTAAAATCCACTTTTGGTCTCTCTGCCGGCTGAAAATCAGTTTAAGAGCATAAAAACAAGATATTGCTGCTTGAGGCAGTAAAGTGATGAAAGCATCAGGTATTCATGAAAATGTCATCAAACTTGTAAGAAGTGTGTCCTAAGACACTTTCTTTGGTTGAATACCCAGAAAAAAGGTTTTGTTTAGTAAAATCCACTTTTGGTCTCTGCGGTCTGAAAATCAGTTTAAGAGCATAAAAACAAGATGTTGCTGCTTTGAGGCAATAAAGTGATGAAAACATCAGGTATTCATGAAAATGTCATCAAACTTGTAAGAAGTGTGTCCTAAGACACTTTCTTTGGTTGAAAACCCAGAAAAAAAGGTTTTGTTTAGTAAAATCCACTTTTGGTCTCTGCAGTCTAAAAAAACAGAAAACAAGATGTTGCTGCTTTGAGGCAGTAAAGTGATGAAAACATCAGGTATTCATGAAAATGTCATCAAACTTGTAAGAAGTGTGTCCTAAGACACTTTCTTTGGTCGAAAACCCAGAAAAAAAGGTTTTGTTTAGTAAAATCCACTTTTGGTCTCTATGCCGGCTGAAAATCAGTTTAAGAGCATAAAAACAAGATATTGCTGCTTGAGGCAGTAAAGTGATGAAAGCATCAGGTATTCATGAAAATGTCATCAAACTTGTAAGAAGTGTGTCCTAAGACACTTTCTTTGGTTGAAAACCCAGAAAAAAAGGTTTTTTTTAGTAAAATCCACTTTTGGTCTCTGCGGTCTGAAAATCAGAAAACAAGATGTTGCTGCTTTGAGGCAGTAAAGTGATGAAAACATCAGGTATTAATGAAAATGTCATCAAACTTGTAAGAAGTGTGTCCTAAGACACTTTCTTTGGTCGAAAACCCAGAAAAAAAGGTTTTGTTTAGTAAAATCCACTTTTGGTCTCTATGCCGGCTGAAAATCAGTTTAAGAGCATAAAAACAAGATATTGCTGCTTGAGGCAGTAAAGTGATGAAAGCATCAGGTATTCATGAAAATGTCATCAAACTTGTAAGAAGTGTGTCCTAAGACACTTTATTTGGTTGAAAATCCAGAAAGAAAGTTTTGTTTAGTAAAATACACTTTTGGTCTCTGCGGTCTGAAAATCAGAAAACAAGATGTTGCTGCTTTGAGGCAATAAAGTGATGAAAACATCAGGTATTCATGAAAATGTCATCAAACTTGTAAGAAGTGTGTCCTAAGACACTTTCTTTGGTTGAAAACCCAGAAAAAAGGTTTTGTTTAGTAAAATCCACTTTTGGTCTCTGCAGTCTAAAAAAACAGAAAACAAGATGTTGCTGCTTTGAGGCAGTAAAGTGATGAAAACATCAGGTATTCATGAAAATGTCATCAAACTTGTAAGAAGTGTGTCCTAAGACACTTTATTTGGTTGAAAACCCAGAAAAAAAGGTTTTGTTTAGTAAAATCCACTTTTGGTCTCTATGCCGGCTGAAAATCAGTTTAAGAGCATAAAAACAAGATATTGCTGCTTGAGGCAGTAAAGTGATGAAAGCATCAGGTATTCATGAAAATGTCATCAAACTTGTAAGAAGTGTGTCCTAAGACACTTTCTTTGGTTGAAAACCCAGAAAAAAAGGTTTTGTTTAGTAAAATCCACTTTTAGTCTCTGCGGTCTAAAAAAACAGAAAACAAGATGTTGCTGCTTTGAGGCAGTAAAGTGATGAAAACATCAGGTATTCATGAAAATGTCATCAAACTTGTAAGAAGTGTGTCCTAAGACACTTTATTTGGTTGAAAATCCAGAAAAAAAGGTTTTGTTTAGTAAAATCCACTTTTGGTCTCTCTGCCGGCTGAAAATCAGTTTAAGAGCATAAAAACAAGATATTGCTGCTTGAGGCAGTAAAGTGATGAAAGCATCAGGTATTCATGAAAATGTCATCAAACTTGTAAGAAGTGTGTCCTAAGACACTTTATTTGGTTGAAAACCCAGAAAAAAAGTTTTGTTTAGTAAAATACACTTTTGGTCTCTGCGGTCTGAAAATCAGAAAACAAGATGTTGCTGCTTTGAGGCAATAAAGTGATGAAAACATCAGGTATTCATGAAAATGTCATCAAACTTGTAAGAAGTGTGTCCTAAGACACTTTATTTGGTTGAAAACCCAGAAAAAAAGGTTTTGTTTAGTAAAATCCACTTTTGGTCTCTCTGCCGGCTGAAAATCAGTTTAAGAGCATAAAAACAAGATATTGCTGCTTGAGGCAGTAAAGTGATGAAAGCATCAGGTATTCATGAAAATGTCATCAAACTTGTAAGAAGTGTGTCCTAAGACACTTTCTTTGGTTGAAAACCCAGAAAAAAAGGTTTTGTTTAGTAAAATCCACTTTTGGTCTCTGCGGTCTGAAAATCAGTTTAAGAATAAAACAAGATGTTGCTGCTTTGAGGCAGTAAAGTGATGAAACCATCAGGTATTCATGAAAATGTCATCAAACTTGTAAGAAGTGTGTCCTAAGACACTTTCTTTGGTTGAAACCCAGAAAAAAGGTTTTGTTTAGTAAAATCCACTTTTGGTCTCTAAATCAGTTTAAGAGCAAAAACAAGATGTTGCTGCTTTGAGGCAGTAAAGTGAAAACATCAGGTATTCATGAAAATGTCATCAAACTTGTAAGAAGTGTGTCCTAAGACACTTTCTTTGGTTGAAAACCCAAAAAAAGGTTTTGTTTAGTAAAATCCACTTTTGGTCTCTCTGCGGGCTGAAAATCAGTTTAAGAGCATAAAAACAAGATGTTGCTGCTTTGAGGCAGTAAAGTGATGAAAGCATCAGGTATTCATGAAAATGTCATCAAACTTGTAAGAAGTGTGTCCTAAGACACTTTCTTTGGTTGAAAACAGAAAAAAAGGTTTTGTTTAGTAAAATCCACTTTTGGTCTCTGCGGTCTGAAAATCAGAAAACAAGATGTTGCTGCTTTGAGGCAGTAAAGTGATGAAAACATCAGGTATTCATGAAAATGTCATCAAACTTGTAAGAAGTGTGTCCTAAGACACTTTCTTTGGTTGAAAACCCAGAAAAAAAGGTTTTGTTTAGTAAAATCCACTTTTGGTCTCTCTACGGTCTGAAAATCAGTTTAAGAGCATAAAAACAAGATATTGCTGCTTGAGGCAGTAAAGTGATGAAAGCATCAGGTATTCATGAAAATGTCATCAAACTTGTAAGAAGTGTGTCCTAAGACACTTTCTTTGGTTGAAAACCAGAAAAAAAGGTTTTGTTTAGTAAAATCCACTTTTGGTCTCTCTGCGGTCTGAAAATCAGTTTAAGAGCATAAAAACAAGATATTGCTGCTTGAGGCAGTAAAGTGATGAAAGCATCAGGTATTCATGAAAATGTCATCAAACTTGTAAGAAGTGTGTCCTAAGACACTTTCTTTGGTTGAAAACCAGAAAAAAAGGTTTTGTTTAGTAAAATACACTTTTGGTCTCTGCGGTCTGAAAATCAGTTTAAGAAAACAAGATGTTGCTGCTTTGAGGCAGTAAAGTGATGAAAACATCAGGTATTCATGAAAATGTCATCAAACTTGTAAGAAGTGTGTCCTAAGACACTTTCTTTGGTTGAAAACCCAGAAAAAAAGGTTTTGTTTAGTAAAATCCACTTTTGGTCTCTGCGGTCTGAAAATCAGTTTAAGAGCATGAAACAAGATGTTGCTGCTTTGAGGCAGTAAAGTGATGAAAAGCATCAGGTATTCATGAAAATGTCATCAAACTTGTAAGAAGTCTGTCCTAAGACACTTTCTTTGTTGAAAACCAGAAAAAAAGGTTTTGTTTAGTAAAATCCACTTTTGGTCTCTGCGGCTGAAAATCAGTTTAATCAGAAAACAAGATGTTGCTGCTTTGAGGCAGTAAAGTGATGAAAACATCAGGTATTCATGAAAATGTCATCAAACTTGTAAGAAGTGTGTCCTAAGACACTTTCTTTGGTTGAATACCCAGAAAAAAGGTTTTGTTTAGTAAAATCCACTTTTGGTCTCTCTGCGGGCTGAAAATCAGTTTAAGAGCATAAAACAAGATGTTGCTGCTTTGAGGCAGTAAAGTGATGAAAACATCAGGTATTCATGAAAATGTCATCAAACTTGTAAGAAGTGTGTCCTAAGACACTTTCTTTGGTTGAAAACCCAGAAAAAAGGTTTTGTTTAGTAAAATCCACTTTTGGTCTCTCTGCGGGCTGAAAATCAGTTTAAGAGCATAAAACAAGATGTTGCTGCTTTGAGGCAGTAAAGTGATGAAAGCATCAGGTATTCATGAAAATGTCATCAAACATGTAAGAAGTGTGTCCTGAGCCACTTTCTTTGGTTGAATAACCAGAAAAAAAAGTTTTGTTTAGTAAAATACACTTTTGGTCTCTGCGGTCTGAAAATCAGAAAACAAGATGTTGCTGCTTTGAGGCAGTAAAGTGATGAAAACATCAGGTATTCATGAAAATGTCATCAAACTTGTAAGAAGTGTGTCCTAAGACACTTTCTTTGTTTGAAACCAGAAAAAAAGGTTTTGTTTAGTAAAATCCACTTTTGGTCTCTCTGCGGGCTGAAAATCACTTTAAGAGCATAAAAACAAGATAGTGCTGCTTTGAGGCAGTAAAGTGATGAAAGCATCAGGTATTCATGAAAATGTCATCAAACTTGTAAGAAGTGTGTCCTAAGACACTTTCTTTGGTTGAAAACCCAGAAAAAAAGGTTTTGTTTAGTAAAATCCACTTTTGGTCTCTCTGCGGGCTAAAAATCAGTTTAAAAACAAGATGTTGCTGCTTTGAGGCAGTAAAGTGATGAAAACATCAGGTATTCATGAAAATGTCATCAAACTTGTAAGAAGTGTGTCCTAAGACACTTTCTTTGTTGAATACCAGAAAAAAAGGTTTTGTTTAGTAAAATCCACTTTTGGTCTCTCTCGGTCTGAAAATCAGTTTAAGAGCATAAAAACAAGATATTGCTGCTTGAGGCAGTAAAGTGATGAAAGCATCAGGTATTCATGAAAATGTCATCAAACTTGTAAGAAGTGTGTCCTAAGACACTTTCTTTGGTTGAAAACCAGAAAAAAAGGTTTTGTTTAGTAAAATCCACTTTTGGTCTCTCTGCGGTCTGAAAATCAGAAAACAAGATGTTGCTGCTTTGAGGCAGTAAAGTGATGAAAACATCAGGTATTCATGAAAATGTCATCAAACTTGTAAAAAGTGTGTCCTAAGACACTTTCTTTGGTTGAAAACCCAGAAAAAAGGTGTTGTTTAGTAAAATCCACTTTTGGTCTCTCTGCGGTCTGAAAATCAGTTTAAGAGCATAAAAACAAGATATTGCTGCTTGAGGCAGTAAAGTGATGAAAGCATCAGGTATTCATGAAAATGTCATCAAACTTGTAAGAAGTGTGTCCTAAGACACTTTCTTTGGTTGAAAACCCAGAAAAAAGGTTTTGTTTAGTAAAATCCACTTTTGGTCTCTGCGGTCTGAAAATCAGAAAACAAGATGTTGCTGCTTTGAGGCAGTAAAGTGATGAAAACATCAGGTATTCATGAAAATGTCATCAAACTTGTAAGAAGTGTGTCCTAAGACACTTTCTTTGCTTGAAAACCCAGAAAAAAGGTGTTGTTTAGTAAAATCCACTTTTGGTCTCTCTGCGGTCTGAAAATCAGTTTAAGAGCATAAAAACAAGATATTGCTGCTTGAGGCAGTAAAGTGATGAAAGCATCAGGTATTCATGAAAATGTCATCAAACTTGTAAGTGTGTCCTAAGACACTTTCTTTGTTGAAAACAGAAAAAAGGTTTTGTTTAGTAAAATCCACTTTTGGTCTCTGCGCGTCTGAAAATCAGAAAACAAGATGTTGCTGCTTTGAGGCAGTAAAGTGATGAAAACATCAGGTATTCATGAAAATGTCATCAAACTTGTAAGAAGTGTGTCCTAAGACACTTTATTTGGTTGAAAACCCAGAAAAAAAGGTTTTGTTTAGTAAAATCCACTTTTGGTCTCTCTGCGGCTGAAAATCAGTTTAAGAGCATAAAACAAGATGTTGCTGCTTTGAGGCAGTAAAGTGATGAAAGCATCAGGTATTCATGAAAATGTCATCAAACTTGTAAGAAGTGTGTCCTAAGACACTTTCTTTGTTGAAAACCAGAAAAAAGGTTTTGTTTAGTAAAATGCACTTTTGATCTCTCTGCGGTCTAGAAATCAGTTTAAGAGCATAAAACAAGATATTGCTGCTTTTGGCAGTAAAGTGATGAAAGCATCAGGTATTCATGAAAATGTCATCAAACTTGTAAGAAGTGTGTCCTAAGACACTTTATTTGGTTGAAAACCCAGAAAAAAAGTTTTGTTTAGTAAAATACACTTTTGGTCTCTGCGGTCTGAAAATCAGAAAACAAGATGTTGCTGCTTTGAGGCAGTAAAGTGATGAAAACATCAGGTATTCATGAAAATGTCATCAAACTTGTAAGAAGTGTTTCCTAAGACACTTTCTTTGGTTGAATACCCAGAAAAAAGGTGTTGTTTAGTAAAATCCACTTTTGGTCTCTCTGCGGGCTGAAAATCAGTTTAAGAGCATAAAAACAAGATATTGCTGCTTGAGTTAGTAAAGTGATGAAAGCATCAGGTATTCATGAAAATGTCATCAAACTTGTAAGAAGTGTGTCCTAAGACACTTTCTTTGGTTGAAAACCCAGAAAAAAAGGTTTTGTTTAGTAAAATCCACTTTTGGTCTCTGCGGTCTGAAAATCAGAAAACAAGATGTTGCTGCTTTGAGGCAGTAAAGTGATGAAAACATCAGGTATTCATGAAAATGTCATCAAACTTGTAAGAAGTGTGTCCTAAGACACTTTCTTTGGTTGAAAACCCAGAAAAAAGGTTTTGTTTAGTAAAATCCACTTTTGGTCTCTCTGCGGGCTGAAAATCAGTTTAAGAGCATAAAAACAAGATATTGCTGCTTGAGGCAGTAAAGTGATGAAAGCATCAGGTATTCATGAAAATGTCATCAAACTTGTAAGAAGTGTGTCCTAAGACACTTTCTTTGGTTGAAAACCCAGAAAAAAAGGTTTTGTTTAGTAAAATCCACTTTTGGTCTCTGCGGTCTGAAAATCAGAAAACAAGATGTTGCTGCTTTGAGGCAGTAAAGTGATGAAAACATCAGGTATTCATGAAAATGTCATCAAACTTGTAAGAAGTGTGTCCTAAGACACTTTCTTTGGTTGAAAACCCAGAAAAAAAGGTTTTGTTTAGTAAAATCCACTTTTGGTCTCTGCGGTCTGAAAAATCAGTTTAAAACAAGATGTTGCTGCTTTGAGGCAGTAAAGTGATGAAAACATCAGGTATTCATGAAAATGTCATCAAACTTGTAAGAAGTGTGTCCTAAGACACTTTCTTTGGTTGAAAACGCAGAAAAAAAGGTTTTGTTTAGTAAAATCCACTTTTGGTCTCTCTGCGGGCTGAAAATCAGTTTAAGAGCATAAAAACAAGATATTGCTGCTTGAGGCAGTAAAGTGATGAAAGCATCAGGTATTCATGAAAATGTCATCAAACTTGTAAGAAGTGTGTCCTAAGACACTTTATTTGGTTGAAAACCCAGAAAAAAAGTTTTGTTTAGTAAAATCCACTTTTGGTCTCTGCGGTCTGAAAATCAGAAAACAAGATGTTGCTGCTTTGAGGCAGTAAAGTGATGAAAACATCAGGTATTCATGAAAATGTCATCAAACTTGTAAGAAGTGTGTCCTAAGACACTTTCTTTGTTGAAACCCAGAAAAAAGGTTTTGTTTAGTAAAATCCACTTTTGGTCTCTCTGCGCTGAAAATCAGTTTAAGAGCATAAAAACAAGATATTGCTGCTTGAGGCAGTAAAGTGATGAAAGCATCAGGTATTCATGAAAATGTCATCAAACTTGTAAGAAGTGTGTCCTAAGACACTTTCTTTGGTTGAAAACCCAGAAAAAAGGTTTTGTTTAGTAAAATCCACTTTTGGTCTCTGCGGTCTGAAAATCAGAAAACAAGATGTTGCTGCTTTGAGGCAGTAAAGTGATGAAAACATCAGGTATTCATGAAAATGTCATCAAACTTGTAAGAAGTGTGTCCTAAGACACTTTCTTTGGTGAAAACCAGAAAAAAAGGTTCTGTTTAGTAAAATCCACTTTTGGTCTCTCTGCGGACTGAAAATCAGTTTAAGAGCATAAAAACAAGATGTTGCTGCTTTGAGGCAGTAAAGTGATGAAAGCATCAGGTATTCATGAAAATGTCATCAAACTTGTAAGAAGTGTGTCCTAAGACACTTTCTTTGGTTGAATAACCAGAAAAAAAGGTTTTGTTTAGTAAAATCCACTTTTGGTCTCTGCGGGCTGAAAATCAGTTTAAGAGCATAAAAACAAGATATTGCTGCTTGAGGCAGTAAAGTGATGAAAACATCAGGTATTCATGTAAATGTCATCAAATTTGTAAGAAGTGTGTCCTAAGACACTTTCTTTGGTTGAAACCCAGAAAAAAAGGTTTTGTTTAGTAAAATCCACTTTTGGTCTCTGCGGTCTGAAAATCAGAAAACAAGATGTTGCTGCTTTGAGGCAGTAAAGTGATGAAAACATCAGGTATTCATGAAAATGTCATCAAACTTGTAAGAAGTGTGTCCTAAGACACTTTCTTTGGTTGAATACCCAGAAAAAAGGTGTTGTTTAGTAAAATCCACTTTTGGTCTCTCTGCGGTCTGAAAATCAGTTTAAGAGCATAAAAACAAGATATTGCTGCTTGAGGCAGTAAAGTGATGAAAGCATCAGGTATTCATGAAAATGTCATCAAACTTGTAAGAAGTGTGTCCTAAGACACTTTATTTGGTTGAAAACCCAGAAAAAAAGGTTTTGTTTAGTAAAATCCACTTTTGGTCTCTCTGCGGTCTAAAAATCAGTTTAAGAGCATAAAAACAAGATATTGCTGCTTGAGGCAGTAAAGTGATGAAAACATCAGGTATTCATGAAAATGTCATCAAACTTGTAAGAAGTGTGTCCTAAGACACTTTCTTTGGTTGAAAACCCAGAAAAAAGGTTTTGTTTAGTAAAATCCACTTTTGGTCTCTGCGGTCTGAAAATCAGAAAACAAGATGTTGCTGCTTTGAGGCAGTAAAGTGATGAAAACATCAGGTATTCATGAAAATGTCATCAAACTTGTAAGAAGTGTGTCCTAAGACACTTTCTTTGGTTGAAAACCCAGAAAAAAGGTTTTGTTTAGTAAAATCCACTTTTGGTCTCTCTGCGGGCTGAAAATCAGTTTAAGAGCATAAAACAAGATGTTGCTGCTTGAGGCAGTAAAGTGATGAAAGCATCAGGTATTCATGAAAATGTCATCAAACTTGTAAGAAGTGTGTCCTAAGACACTTTATTTGGTTAAAAACCCAGAAAAAAAAGTTTTGTTTAGTAAAATACACTTTTGGTCTCTGCGGTCTGAAAATCAGAAAACAAGATGTTGCTGCTTTGAGGCAGTAAAGTGATGAAAACATCAGGTATTCATGAAAATGTCATCAAACTTGTAAGAAGTGTTTCCTAAGACACTTTCTTTTGTTGAATACCCAGAAAAAAGGTGTTGTTTAGTAAAATCCACTTTTGGTCTCTCTACGGTCTGAAAATCAGTTTAAGAGCATAAAAACAAGATATTGCTGCTTGAGTTAGTAAAGTGATGAAAGCATCAGGTATTCATGAAAATGTCATCAAACTTGTAAGAAGTGTGTCCTAAGACACTTTCTTTGGTTGAAAACCCAGAAAAAAAGGTTTTGTTTAGTAAAATCCACTTTTGGTCTCTGCGGTCTGAAAATCAGAAAACAAGATGTTGCTGCTTTGAGGCAGTAAAGTGATGAAAACATCAGGTATTCATGAAAATGTCATCAAACTTGTAAGAAGTGTGTCCTAAGACACTTTCTTTGGTTGAAAACCCAGAAAAAAAAGTTTTGTTTAGTAAAATACACTTTTGGTCTCTGCGGTCTGAAAATCAGTTTAAGAGCATGAAACAAGATGTTGCTGCTTTGAGGCAGTAAAGTGATGAAAACATCAGGTATTCATGAAAATGTCATCAAACTTGTAAGAAGTGTGTCCTAAGACACTTTATTTGGTTGAAAACCCAGAAAAAAAGGTTTTGTTTAGTAAAATCCACTTTTGGTCTCTCTGCCGGCTGAAAATCAGTTTAAGAGCATAAAAACAAGATATTGCTGCTTGAGGCAGTAAAGTGATGAAAGCATCAGGTATTCATGAAAATGTCATCAAACTTGTAAGAAGTGTGTCCTAAGACACTTTCTTTGGTTGAAAACCCAGAAAAAAAGGTTTTGTTTAGTAAAATCCACTTTTGGTCTCTGCGGTCTGAAAATCAGAAAACAAGATGTTGCTGCTTTGAGGCAGTAAAGTGATGAAAACATCAGGTATTCATGAAAATGTCATCAAACTTGTAAGAAGTGTGTCCTAAGACACTTTCTTTGGTTGAAAACCCAGAAAAAAAGGTTTTGTTTAGTAAAATCCACTTTTGGTCTCTCTGCGGTCTGAAAATCAGTTTAAGAGCATAAAAACAAGATATTGCTGCTTGAGGCAGTAAAGTGATGAAAGCATCAGGTATTCATGAAAATGTCATCAAACTTGTAAGAAGTGTGTCCTAAGACACTTTCTTTGGTTGAAACCCAGAAAAAAAAAGGTTTTGTTTAGTAAAATCCACTTTTGGTCTCTGCGGTCTGAAAATCAGAAAACAAGATGTTGCTGCTTTGAGGCAGTAAAGTGATGAAAACATCAGGTATTCATGAAAATGTCATCAAACTTGTAAGAAGTGTGTCCTAAGACACTTTTTGGTTGAAAACCCAGAAAAAAAGGTTTTGTTTAGTAAAATCCACTTTTGGTCTCTCTGCGGCTGAAAATCAAATAAAAACAAGATATTGCTGCTTGAGGCAGTAAAGTGATGAAAGCATCAGGTATTCATGAAAATGTCATCAAACTTGTAAGAAGTGTGTCCTAAGACACTTTATTTGGTTGAAAACCCAGAAAAAAGGTTTTGTTTAGTAAAATCCACGTTTGGTCTCTGCGGTCTGAAAATCAGTTTAAGCAGAGCAAAAACAAGATGTTGCTGCTTTGAGGCAATAAAGTGATGAAAACATCAGGTATTCATGAAAATGTCATCAAACTTGTAAGAAGTGTGTCCTAAGACACTTTCTTTGGTTGAAAACCCAGAAAAAAAGGTTTTGTTTAGTAAAATCCACTTTTGGTCTCTGCGGTCTAAAAAAACAGAAAACAAGATGTTGCTGCTTTGAGGCAGTAAAGTGATGAAAACATCAGGTATTCATGAAAATGTCATCAAACTTGTAAGAAGTGTGTCCTAAGACACTTTATTTGGTTGAAAACCCAGAAAAAAAGGTTTTGTTTAGTAAAATCCACTTTTGGTCTCTCTGCCGGCTGAAAATCAGTTTAAGAGCATAAAAACAAGATATTGCTGCTTGAGGCAGTAAAGTGATGAAAGCATCAGGTATTCATGAAAATGTCATCAAACTTGTAAGAAGTGTGTCCTAAGACACTTTCTATTGTTGAAAACCCAGAAAAAAAGGTTTTGTTTAGTAAAATCCACTTTTGGTCTCTGCGGTCTGAAAATCAGAAAACAAGATGTTGCTGCTTTGAGGCAGTAAAGTGATGAAAACATCAGGTATTCATGAAAATGTCATCAAACTTGTAAGAAGTGTGTCCTAAGACACTTTCTTTTGTTGAATACCAAGAAAAAAGGTTTTGTTTAGGAAAATCAACTTTTGGTCTCTCTGCAGTCTGAAAATCAGTTTAAGAGCATAAAACAAGATATTGCTGCTTGAGGCAGTAAAGTGATGAAAGCATCAGGTATTCATGTAAATGTCATCAAATGTGTAAGAAGTGTGTCCTAAGACACTTTCTTTGGTTGAAAACCCAGAAAAAAAAGTTTTGTTTAGTAAAATACACTTTTGGTCTCTGCGGTCTGAAAATCAGTTTAAGAGCATGAAACAAGATGTTGCTGCTTTGAGGCAGTAAAGTGATGAAACATCAGGTATTCATGAAAATGTCATCAAACTTGTAAGAAGTGTGTCCTAAGACACTTTCTTTGGTTGAAAACCAGAAAAAAAAGGGTTGTTTTTAGTAAAATCCACTTTGGGTCTCTGCGGTCTGAAAATCAGTTTAAAACAAGATGTTGCTGCTTTGAGGCAGTAAAGTGATGAAACATCAGGTATTCATGAAAATGTCATCAAACTTGTAAGAAGTGTGTCCTAAGACACTTTCTTTGGTTGAAACCCAGAAAAAAAGGTTTTGTTTAGTAAAATCCACTTTTGGTCTCTCTGCGGTCTGAAAATCAGTTTAAGAGCATAAAACAAGATATTGCTGCTTTGAGGCAGTAAAGTGATGAAAACATCAGGTATTCATGAAAATGTCATCAAACTTGTAAGAAGTGTGTCCTAAGACACTTTCTTTGGTTGAAAACCCAGAAAAAAGTTTTGTTTAGTACAATCCACTTTTGGTCTCTGCGGTCTGAAAATCAGAAAACAAGATGTTGCTGCTTTGAGGCAGTAAAGTGATGAAAACATCAGGTATTCATGAAAATGTCATCAAACTTGTAAGAAGTGTGTCCTAAGACACTTTCTTTGTTTGAAAACCCAGAAAAAAAGGTTTTGTTTAGTAAAATCCACTTTTGGTCTCTGCGGTCTGAAAATCAGTTTAAGAGCATAAAAACAAGATATTGCTGCTTGAGGCAGTAAAGTGATGAAAGCATCAGGTATTCATGAAAATGTCATCAAACTTGTAAGAAGTGTGTCCTAAGACACTTTATTTGGGTTGAAAACCCAGAAAAAAAGGTTTTGTTTAGTAAAATCCACTTTTGGTCTCTGCGGTCTAAAATCAGTTTAAGAGCATAAAACAAGATGTTGCTGCTTGAGGCAGTAAAGTGATGAAAACATCAGGTATTCATGAAAATGTCATCAAACTTGTAAGAAGTGTGTCCTAAGACACTTTCTTTGGTTGAAAACCCAGAAAAAAAGTTTGGTTAGTAAAATCCACTTTGGGTCTCTGCGGTCTGAAAAATAAGACAGAAAACAAGATGTTGCTGCTTTGAGGCAGTAAAGTGATGAAAACATCAGGTATTCATGAAAATGTCATCAAACTTGTAAGAAGTGTGTCCTAAGACACTTTCTTTGGTTGAAAACCCAGAAAAAAGGTTTTGTTTAGTAAAATCCACGTTTGGTCTCTGCGGGCTGAAAATCAGTTTACAAAAACAAGATGTTGCTGCTTTGAGGCAGTAAAGTGATGAAAGCATCAGGTATTCATGAAAATGTCATCAAACTTGTAAGAAGTGTGTCCTAAGACACTTTCTTTGGTTGAAAACCCAGAAAAAAGGTTTTGTTTAGTAAGATACACTTTGGGTCTCTGCGGTCTGAAAATCAGAAAACAAGATGTTGCTGCTTTGAGGCAGTAAAGTGATGAAAACATCAGGTATTCATGAAAATGTCATCAAACTTGTAAGAAGTGTGTCCTAAGACACTTTCTTTGTTGAATACCCAGAAAAAAAGGTTTTGTTTAGTAAAATCCACTTTTGGTCTCTCTGCGTCTGAAAATCAGTTTAAGAGCACATAAAACAAGATATTGCTGCTTGAGGCAGTAAAGTGATGAAAGCATCAGGTATTCATGAAAATGTCATCAAACTTGTAAGAAGTGTGTCCTAAGACACTTTCTTTGGTTGAAAACCCAGAAAAAAAGGTTTTGTTTAGTAAAATACACTTTTTGTCTCTCTGGCTGAAAATCAGTTTAAGAGCATAAAAACAAGATGTTGCTGCTTTGAGGCAGTAAAGTGATGAAAGCATCAGGTATTCATGAAAATGTCATCAAACTTGTAAGAAGTGTGTCCTAAGACACTTTCTTTGGTTGAAAACCCAGAAAAAAAAGGTTTTGTTTAGTAAAATCCACTTTTGGTCTCTGCGGTCTGAAAATCAGAAAACAAGATGTTGCTGCTTTGAGGCAGTAAAGTGATGAAAACATCAGGTATTCATGAAAATGTCATCAAACTTGTAAGAAGTGTGTCCTAAGACACTTTATTTGGTTGAAAACCCAGAAAAAGGTTTTGTTTAGTAAAATCCACTTTTGGTCTCTATGCCGGCTGAAAATCAGTTTAAGAGCATAAAAACAAGATATTGCTGCTTGAGGCAGTAAAGTGATGAAAGCATCAGGTATTCATGAAAATGTCATCAAACTTGTAAGAAGTGTGTCCTAAGACACTTTCTTTGGTTGAAAACCCAGAAAAAAAGGTTTTGTTTAGTAAAATCCACTTTTGGTCTCTGCGGTCTGAAAATCAGAAAACAAGATGTTGCTGCTTTGAGGCAGTAAAGTGATGAAAACATCAGGTATTCATGAAAATGTCATCAAACTTGTAAGAAGTGTGTCCTAAGACACTTTCTTTGGTTGAAAACCCAGAAAAAAGGTTTTGTTTAGTAAAATCCACTTTTGGTCTCTCTGCCGGCTGAAAATCAGTTTAAGAGCATAAAAACAAGATATTGCTGCTTGAGGCAGTAAAGTGATGAAAGCATCAGGTATTCATGAAAATGTCATCAAACTTGTAAGAAGTGTGTCCTAAGACACTTTCTTTTGTTGAAAACCCAGAAAAAAGGTTTTGTTTAGTAAAATCCACTTTTGGTCTCTGCGGTCTGAAAATCAGAAAACAAGATGTTGCTGCTTTGAGGCAGTAAAGTGATGAAAACATCAGGTATTCATGAAAATGTCATCAAACTTGTAAGAAGTGTGTCCTAAGACACTTTATTTGGTTGAAAACCCAGAAAAAAAAGTTTTGTTTAGTAAAATACACTTTTGGTCTCTGCGGTCTGAAAATCAGTTTAAGAGCATGAAACAAGATGTTGCTGCTTTGAGGCAGTAAAGTGATGAAAACATCAGGTATTCATGAAAATGTCATCAAACTTGTAAGAAGTGTGTCCTAAGACACTTTCTTTGGTTGAAAACCCAGAAAAAAAGGTTTTGTTTAGTAAAATCCACTTTTGGTCTCTGCGGTCTGAAAATCAGAAAACAAGATGTTGCTGCTTTGAGGCAGTAAAGTGATGAAACCATCAGGTATTCATCTAAATGTCATCAAATGTGTAAGAAGTGTGTCCTAAGACACTTTCTTTGGTTGAAAACCCAGAAAAAAGGTTTTGTTTAGTAAAATCCACTTTTGGTCTCTGCGGTCTGAAAATCAGAAAACAAGATGTTGCTGCTTTGAGGCAGTAAAGTGATGAAAACATCAGGTATTCATGAAAATGTCATCAAACTTGTAAGAAGTGTGTCCTAAGACACTTTCTTTGGTTGAATACCCAGAAAAAAAGGTTTTGTTTAGTAAAATCCACTTTTGGTCTCTCTGCCGCTGAAAATCAGTTTAAGAGCATAAAACAAGATATTGCTGCTTGAGGCAGTAAAGTGATGAAAGCATCAGGTATTCATGAAAATGTCATCAAACTTGTAAGAAGTGTGTCCTAAGACACTTTCTTTGGTTGAAAACCCAGAAAAAAGGTTTTGTTTAGTAAAATCCACTTTTGACTCTCTGCGGTCTGAAAATCAGAGCATAAAACAAGATGTTGCTGCTTTGAGGCAGTAAAGTGATGAAAGCATCAGGTATTCATGAAAATGTCATCAAACTTGTAAGAAGTGTGTCCTAAGACACTTTCTTTGGTTGAAAACCCAGAAAAAAAGGTTTTGTTTAGTAAAATCCACTTTTGGTCTCTGCGGTCTGAAAATCAGTTTAAGAGCAAAACAAGATGTTGCTGCTTTGAGGCAGTAAGGTGATGAAAGCATCAGGTATTCATGAAAATGTCATCAAACTTGTAAGAAGTGTGTCCTAAGACACTTTATTTGGTTGAATACCCAGAAAAAAAGGTTTTGTTTAGTAAAATCCACTTTTGGTCTCTCTGCGGCTGAAAATCAGTTTAAGAGCATAAAACAAGATATTGCTGCTTGAGGCAGTAAAGTGATGAAAGCATCAGGTATTCATGAAAATGTCATCAAACTTGTAAGAAGTGTGTCCTAAGACACTTTCTTTGGTTGAAAACCCAGAAAAAAAAGTTTTGTTTAGTAAAATACACTTTTGGTCTCTGCGGTCTGAAAATCAGTTTAAGAGCATGAAACAAGATGTTGCTGCTTTGAGGCAGTAAAGTGATGAAAACATCAGGTATTCATGAAAATGTCATCAAACTTGTAAGAAGTGTGTCCTAAGACACTTTCTTTGGTTGAAAACCCAGAAAAAAAAGGTTTTGTTTAGTAAAATCCACTTTTGGTCTCTCTGCCGGCTGAAAATCAGTTTAAGAGCATAAAAACAAGATATTGCTGCTTGAGGCAGTAAAGTGATGAAAGCATCAGGTATTCATGAAAATGTCATCAAACTTGTAAGAAGTGTGTCCTAAGACACTTTCTTTGGTTGAAAACCCAGAAAAAAAGGTTTTGTTTAGTAAAATCCACTTTTGGTCTCTGCGGTCTGAAAATCAGAAAACAAGATGTTGCTGCTTTGAGGCAGTAAAGTGATGAAAACATCAGGTATTCATGAAAATGTCATCAAACTTGTAAGAAGTGTGTCCTAAGACACTTTCTTTGGTCGAAAACCCAGAAAAAAAGGTTTTGTTTAGTAAAAACCACTTTTGGTCTCTCTGCGGTCTAAAAATCAGTTTAAGAGCATAAAAACAAGATATTGCTGCTTGAGGCAGTAAAGTGATGAAAGCATCAGGTATTCATGAAAATGTCATCAAACTTGTAAGAAGTGTGTCCTAAGACACTTTATTTGGTTGAAAACCCAGAAAAAAAGTTTTGTTTAGTAAAATACACTTTTGGTCTCTGCGGTCTGAAAATCAGAAAACAAGATGTTGCTGCTTTGAGGCAGTAAAGTGATGAAAACATCAGGTATTCATGAAAATGTCATCAAACTTGTAAGAAGTGTTTCCTAAGACACTTTCTTTTGTTGAATACCCAGAAAAAAGGTGTTGTTTAGTAAAATCCACTTTTGGTCTCTCTACGGTCTGAAAATCAGTTTAAGAGCATAAAAACAAGATATTGCTGCTTGAGTTAGTAAAGTGATGAAAGCATCAGGTATTCATGAAAATGTCATCAAACTTGTAAGAAGTGTGTCCTAAGACACTTTATTTTGTTGAAAACCCAGAAAAAAAGGTTTTGTTTAGTAAAATCCACTTTTGGTCTCTGCGGTCTAAAAAAACAGAAAACAAGATGTTGTTGCTGCTTTGAGGCAGTAAAGTGATGAAAACATCAGGTATTCATGAAAATGTCATCAAACTTGTAAGAAGTGTGTCCTAAGACACTTTATTTGGTTGAAAACCCAGAAAAAAAGTTTTGTTTAGTAAAATACACTTTTGGTCTCTGCGGTCTGAAAATCAGAAAACAAGATGTTGCTGCTTTGAGGCAATAAAGTGATGAAAACATCAGGTATTCATGAAAATGTCATCAAACGTGTAAGAAGTGTGTCCTAAGACACTTTCTTTGGTTGAAAACCCAGAAAAAAAGGTTTTGTTTAGTAAAATCCACTTTTGGTCTCTGCGGTCTAAAAAAACAGAAAACAAGATGTTGCTGCTTTGAGGCAGTAAAGTGATGAAAGCATCAGGTATTCATGAAAATGTCATCAAACTTGTAAGAAGTGTGTCCTAAGACACTTTCTTTGGTTGAAAACCCAGAAAAAAAGGTTTTGTTTAGTAAAATACACTTTTGGTCTCTGCGGTCTGAAAATCAGAAAACAAGATGTTGCTGCTTTGAGGCAGTAAAGTGATGAAAACATCAGGTATTCATGAAAATGTCATCAAACTTGTAAGAAGTGTGTCCTAAGACACTTTCTTTGGTTGAATACCCAGAAAAAAGGTTTTGTTTAGTAAAATCCACTTTTGGTCTCTCTGCCGGCTGAACATCAGTTTAAGAGCATAAAAACAAGATATTGCTGCTTGAGGCAGTAAAGTGATGAAAGCATCAGGTATTCATGAAAATGTCATCAAACTTGTAAGAAGTGTGTCATAAGACAATTTCTTTGGTTGAAAACCCAGAAAAAATGTTTTGTTTAGTAAGATACACTTTTTGACTCTCTGCGGGCTGAAAATCAGTTTAAGAAAACAAGATGTTGCTGCTTTGAGGCAGTAAAGTGATGAAAGCATCATGTATTCATGAAAATGTCATCAAACTTGTAAGAAGTGTGTCCTAAGACACTTTCTTTGGTTGAAAACCCAGAAAAAAGGTTTTGTTTAGTAAAATCCACTTTTGGTCTCTGCGGTCTGAAAATCAGAAAACAAGATGTTGCTGCTTTGAGGCAGTAAAGTGATGAAAGCATCATGTATTCATGAAAATGTCATCAAACTTGTAAGAAGTGTGTCCTAAGACACTTTATTTGGTTGAATACCCAGAAAAAAGGTTTTGTTTAGTAAAATCCACTTTTGGTCTCTCTGCCGGCTGAACATCAGTTTAAGAGCATAAAAACAAGATATTGCTGCTTGAGGCAGTAAAGTGATGAAAGCATCAGGTATTCATGAAAATGTCATCAAACTTGTAAGAAGTGTGTCCTAAGACACTTTCTTTGGTTGAAAACCCAGAAAAAAAGGTTTTGTTTAGTAAAATCCACTTTTGGTCTCTGCGGTCTGAAAATCAGAAAACAAGATGTTGCTGCTTTGAGGCAGTAAAGTGATGAAAGCATCAGGTATTCATGAAAATGTCATCAAACTTGTAAGAAGTGTGTCCTAAGACACTTTATTTGGTTGAAAACCCAGAAAAAAAGGTTTTGTTTAGTAAAATCCACTTTTGGTCTCTGCGGTCTGAAAATCAGAAAACAAGATGTTGCTGCTTTGAGGCAGTAAAGTGATGAAAACATCAGGTATTCATGAAAATGTCATCAAACTTGTAAGAAGTGTGTCCTAAGACACTTTCTTTGGTTGAAAACCCAGAAAAAAAGGTTTTGTTTAGTAAAATCCACTTTTGGTCTCTGCGGTCTGAAAATCAGTTTAAGAGCATAAAAACAAGATATTGCTGCTTGAGGCAGTAAAGTGATGAAAGCATCAGGTATTCATGAAAATGTCATCAAACTTGTAAGAAGTGTGTCCTAAGACACTTTCTTTGGTTGAAAACCCAGAAAAAAAGTTTTGTTTAGTGTTTAGTAAAATCCACTTTTGGTCTCTGCGTTGAAAATCAGTTTAAGAGCAAAACAAGATGTTGCTGCTTTGAGGCAGTAAAGTGATGAAACATCAGGTATTCATGAAAATGTCATCAAACTTGTAGAAGTGTGTCCTAAGACACTTTCTTTATTTGGTTGAAAACCCAGAAAAAAGGTTTTGTTTAGTAAAATCCACTTTTGGTCTCTGCGGTCTGAAAATCAGTTTAAGAGCAAAACAAGATGTTGCTGCTTTGAGGCAGTAAAGTGATGAAAGCATCAGGTAAAGTGATGAAAACATCAGGTATTCATGAAAATGTCATCAAACTTGTAAGAAGTGTGTCCTAAGACACTTTCTTTGTTGAAAATACCCAGAAAAAAAGGTGTTGTTTAGTAAAATCCACTTTTGGTCTCTCTGTCTGAAAATCAGTTTAAGAGCATAAAACAAGATATTGCTGCTTGAGGCAGTAAAGTGATGAAAGCATCAGGTATTCATGAAAATGTCATCAAACTTGTAAGAAGTGTGTAGAAGTGTGTCCTAAGACACTTTATTTGGTTGAAAACCCAGAAAAAAGGTTTTGTTTAGTAAAATACACTTTTGGTCTCTGCGGTCTGAAAATCAGTTTACAAAACAAGATGTTGCTGCTTTGAGGCAGTAAAGTGATGAAAACATCAGGTATTCATGAAAATGTCATCAAACTTGTAAGAAGTGTGTCCTAAGACACTTTCTTTTATTTGGTTGAAAACCCAGAAAAAAGGTTTTGTTTAGTAAAATCCACTTTTGGTCTCTCTCGGTCTGAAAATCAGTTTAAGAGCATAAAACAAGATATTGCTGCTCGAGGCAGTAAAGTGATGAAAGCATCAGGTATTCATGAAAATGTCATCAAACTTGTAAGAAGTGTGTCCTAAGACACTTTATTTTGTTGAAAACCCAGAAAAAAAGGTTTTGTTTAGTAAAATCCAGTTTTGGTCTCTCGGTCTAAAAAAAACAAGATGTTGCTGCTTTGAGGCAGTAAAGTGATGAAAACATCAGGTATTCATGAAAATGTCATCAAACTTGTAAGAAGTGTGTCCTAAGACACTTTATTTGGTTGAAAACCCAGAAAAAAAGTTTTGTTTAGTAAAATACACTTTAGGTCTCTGCGGTCTGAAAATCAGAAAACAAGATGTTGCTGCTTTGGGGCAATAAAGTGATGAAAAAATCAGGTATTCATGAAAAAGTCATCAAACGTGTAAGAAGTGTGTCCTAAGACACTTTGGTTGAAAACCCAGAAAAAAAGGTTTTGTTTAGTAAAATCCACTTTTGGTCTCTGCGGTCTAAAAAAACAGAAAACAAGATGTTGCTGCTTTGAGGCAGTAAAGTGATGAAAACATCAGGTATTCATGAAAATGTCATCAAACGTGTAAGAAGTGTGTCCTAAGACACTTTATTTGGTTGAAAACCCAGAAAAAAAGTTTTGTTTAGTAAAATACACTTTTGGTATCTGCGGTCTGAAAATCAGAAAACAAGATGTTGCTGCTTTGAGGCAGTAAAGTGATGAAAACATCAGGTATTCATGAAAATGTCATCAAACTTGTAAGAAGTGTGTCCTAAGACACTTTCTTTGGTTGAATACCCAGAAAAAAGAAAAAAGTTTTGTTTAGTAAAATCCACTTTTGGTCTCTCTGCCGGCTGAACATCAGTTTAAGAGCATAAAAACAAGATATTGCTGCTTGAGGCAGTAAAGTGATGAAAGCATCAGGTATTCATGAAAATGTCATCAAACTTGTAAGAAGTGTGTCATAAGACAATTTCTTTGGTTGAAAACCCAGAAAAAATGTTTTGTTTAGTAAGATACACTTTTGACTCTCTGCGGGCTGAAAATCAGTTTAAGAGCATAAAAACAAGATGTTGCTGCTTTGAGGCAGTAAAGTGATGAAAGCATCATGTATTCATGAAAATGTCATCAAACTTGTAAGAAGTGTGTCCTAAGACACTTTCTTTGGTTGAAAACCCAGAAAAAAAGGTTTTGTTTAGTAAAATCCACTTTTGGTCTCTGCGGTCTGAAAATCAGAAAACAAGATGTTGCTGCTTTGAGGCAGTAAAGTGATGAAAGCATCATGTATTCATGAAAATGTCATCAAACTTGTAAGAAGTGTGTCCTAAGACACTTTATTTGGTTGAATACCCAGAAAAAAGGTTTTGTTTAGTAAAATCCACTTTTGGTCTCTCTGCCGGCTGAACATCAGTTTAAGAGCATAAAAACAAGATAT